>JAUIMW010002506.1:0-10604 GCA_033557785.1 Enochrus cinctus | reverse complement strand
TTCACAAATTCGTTAATAAGCATGTTGTAAATCATATAATCAAAAAATATCCAAAAATTAAACATACATATTTTTACGACTAGAAATTTTTATATACAACAAAAATATAATCGCACAAAGAAGTTTAAAAAGTAATTATTTAAAACGTTTTACTGTTTTTAAATATTATTTATTTTTATAAGAACGAATGGGAAAAAAACAATTTTTTCATTATAATTTAAAAATGAAAAAGAACGAAGTCTTATAATCATGATTTTTTGCAGAAATATCCATTTTAGCGGTTCTAGAATCTAAAAACAATATTTTTGTCGATCTGCTAAACTATTTGAAGTATCAAGTTTATATTTAAGCTTTTTCGACGAAAATCAGAAGTGGTACTTTATTCTAAAGATTTTGTATTTCTTATTGTTTGTCATATTTTATGTATTGTAAGCTTAAAAAGATAGAAGGAGTACTTTAATTTTGATTTTTAGATATTTATTATGACGAGAAGTTTTTTTTTTAATTTCTTTCTAAGAAAAATGAAAAAGCATTTAATATAAAAATGTTCAAAAGAAGATTTCTGTAAGTATTCGAAATAAAATTATATATTACGTGTAATAAATAAAAATAGGCACTTGATTATCTGCGGTCACCTACACCGAGTTGTGGATTTACCAGGAAAGTAAAAAATTAGTCCTTTCGTTTAAATTTGTGGAATTTCGGTTTCTACTCAGTTTTGCTCGACTAATAATTTTTTCTTAGCCAATAGTCGATTGTGTAATTATTAATAACTTTAATTGTTACCATAATTTTTAGCCTGAAATATTTGATTAAACTTTTTACAGTTACAGTAATGTTTGTCGATTTAATTTCAAAAATGGCGATTTTCAAAATAAAAATATTTAATCTGAAATTAATGTTCACTTTTTTGGAAATAAATTGACTAATTTGAAATTAAAGTAATGTTTTCTAAAATACATCTGAACGGGATGTAGTCCTTAACAAACTGTGCAAATATGCGTTTAGAAAAAGTGAATATGTATGGGAAGTATTTATTTTACGAAAAGAAAATTCGAAAAGTTTATGAAGGCATTATCTTAAATATAGAAAGAGATATCAATTCCAAATTTGAAATACTGGTTTTGGTTACGTAGGAATAGATTTGTTTAGATTTTGAAGATAATCGGTTTTCTCTGTTAATTGTATTTAATATTTTGCTTATTTTTTGATAATAAGAGAGTGAAACTGAAGTAGTAATTAGTAAATTTATTTAAAAATAAATAAATTTATTAATTTGTGCAATAATTTACATTGTGTGTATGTAACCACACATAAAATTAAGCAAGTCAAGTTCCGTCATTATAAGACTAAAGTAAAGACTATGTAAAAACTAAAGCGATTACAAGGTGCCACAAACAAATAAATATTATGTTTCAAAAACAAACAAATAAATTATATTTCTTTTATTTATTTTTATTTAATTTTATGTTTTGCTGTGATTTATCTTTAAATCTATATTTATTTATATTTATTATCATCTGGTTTAACCTCGCAAAAACATATCTACATTATATCGCCAATAAAGTGCAATAAAAAGAAATATTGTGGTCAAACAAAATAATATTGACCAGAAACCATGTTTCAACATGGCGGTCATATGTACCACATATAGAACGTCCTCCATATTGGAAATTGAAGAACAAGAAAGTTATTGGTAAACATTTTTTTTCTTTTCAAAGAATTTAACTCTTACAATATTTTACTTCATAAAAAGATGTCTCTAGATGTCCAAACTAGATTCTATAACATCTCAATGCGAATTACGTAACTTTTGACTATTGATTATTGAAATTTTTTGTTACATAATATATTTCTTTTTTAATATTTAAAAATGCTATTTTACGCAAACTAACGCTTTATTTTTCAAAACTCACCTGTATCTGGTAGGGCACTGCCAATCCGACTACTAAAAAATCCTTTTATGTTGCCGGCAACGCGTGACGATTCACCCAGAAGGCCCAGTGTGCCTCCCGGACTCCCGGAACGCTCGCGGTTATCCACTTTGCCTTTGTTTCCCGAATCAGTTAACGCCGCTACGGTGCGACAAAATTTTGCACTTTTTGGTAGGTATGGACGAGGTCGAGGCACCGCCGTTGTGCGAACGGCAACCCACTAAGTACCTCTGATAGATGGGTTGCCTGCGCCAAAGGGGCGGTTACCATATTGCGACCGGCGCAAAATATCCTGGCGGCTGACTGGAGGCAGGGAAGACGTCATCGTTTGCGTCGCCAATCAGGGCTGGCTGGCACCACCACGCCTCGTGTGATATTCCGACTAATATTAACATTTAGCTCTAAATATGGAAATTGACCCGGTGAAAACCGGGTATTCCATAGAGCACGTTGAATTCACGATCAATATATTTAAAATCTGCTAAGGAATTACTTGAACATAAATTAATCAATCTAATTAATTATAAAATTTTATCGTAAATAAAAGCAATATTTAATTGGATATTCGTTTCTGCTATCGAAGGATCATGAAAGATTGCAGGGAAATGCTTGTGGAGTTGGTATTATTTTCCAATCGATATATTTCTTTCGTCAGACTTGGTATGTCAAGGTTAATTGAGTGCTTTAATATTTGACCTATGTTTTAAGAAGTTTAAGGGTGAATTAACATTTAGGAAATAATGTGATAAAAAAGAAGATTATACCTCCAACAAGTAGGTCTTATATCAAATGAATGATAATATTTTATGGCAAATTAACTATTCATTAAAATAAAAAAAATATTTAAATTTTCTATTCCTAAAAATATAAGTGAAGCAGGAAAATTATTCAAAAACAATAAAAACCAAAAAGTAAACAACAACAAATGACCACCACACTTCAATCTGTGGAATACTGGCAACCCTTTTGCTATACAAGGAAGCAACGGACTTACAAATACCTGACTTAAAAATACTTCCCAAAACATCATAATGTCTGCAAGAGGATATGAAGGAAACTACGGTCCTCCAAAATCATATTAAATACAAACCAAGTACATTCCATAAGAAGGGACCAAAAACGGACCTCTGTGGTACACCTGCTGGCTGCAACCTCCCTTCGTGACAGCTCATCGGCGTTTTAATTCCACTGAGCTGTACCAAAAGCATTGCCAGTCTCCTAGTTTTGTGAGGTTTTTCCTTCTTCTCTGTTAAACTCAAGACTTCTCTACAGTTATCACTGCCAGTCATTGCCGATGGTCCGAAGTTTGTTGCATGTCTTTGTTTAATATGTTTGCTAAAATATTATCTAATAGTTAGCCCCATATTCCAAACATACATAGAGGTCTATGAAAGCTCACTATGTTTAGTTTGTTTCTGGCTATAGAACTAACACTAGCTGTCCTTTTTTCCATTCTTTAGAAAAAAATCCTTCACGTAGGGTATTGTTCATTACAGTTAGCACTAGCTCCGGTTGCTTTTCGACTATCATCTTTATTATCTCTGGTGTGAAACCATCCTAGCTCGGCGCTTTTTTTCATAAGTTATTTCACTTACTTTGCAATGTTTCCGTCTATTTCTGGCAGACGATATTTATTCATGCCTCTTTTATATCCAATTATTCGCACCATCGATGCAAATGACGTAGTGCTAAAAATTATGAGCAACTTTTATCCTTCCATGTTCTATTTGAAGTACTCTTTCGAAATTTGCAAAGTTATAGCCTTCCTTAGGCAATGCTGCATATAAAATTGGTCACTAAAACATTCTTCCTTTAACACTCTCTAGTCACTTATCTGTGTAAAATCTGAACGATAGCAATTACCTTGTCGTAGAAAACCTCAACATCCGCAAACATCGCAAATGACGTAGTGCTAAAAATTATGAGCAACTTTTATCCTTCCATGTTCTATTTGAAGTACTCTTTCGAAATTTGCAAAGTTATAGCCTTCCTTAGGCAATGCTGCATATAAAATTGGTCACTAAAACATTCTTCCTTTAACACTCTCTAGTCACTTATCTGTGTAAAATCTGAACGATAGCAATTACCTTGTCGTAGAAAACCTCAACATCCGAAGCCTATTGCGTTGGAGCAGTCCTACGGTAGCACAACACCACTCTGAAGTTCGGTTGTAGAGTATGCTAAACATGTTCGCGAGTCATGGACTATTTGTTTGCCAGTAATAGCATTTCTACCAGGAGTTTTACTCGAAAACTCGTCACCTTTAGACTGAAATCTTCGACATATAGGACCATTTTACTTAACAGTGTCATAGATGAATAAATATAGTTATTTTTTAAGTAAAACTACCTTCAAAAATAAAAACTCGGTAAACAAATAAGGGTGTATTGGGTTTCATGTAAATGTCAGACAATTTAATGAAAATTTATTAAATATCTTAACAACATACAACATATTTTTAGCGACATATGAAAGCTCCTAACTATCGCAGAATACACAACTCAAAACAAAAAGAAAATATTCTAGGAGATTTGAACACAAGGTAGGCAAGGGATAGGTTGAAGATCTTAAGAAGAAGATGTCAAATGTTCATTTTGTAACACCTAATTTAAACTATCTGCAAGAAGGTTGTATAATCCCATTATATTATAATTAACAAAACACACCGCAATTAGTCTTATAAAAACTTACCCGGGAAACTACATATCTGACCACAACATTTTAATGACCCATATTAAACTAAATATTAAGAAAATAATCAACAAGAAAACCTCTAAAATAACCCACAAAAACTGAAATAAAACAATGAACAGAAATAGAATAAATTTTGAATAAAATAAAAATATCTATCAAATGAACGAATGACAGAAAATAAAAGAAAACAAAAAAAAAACAATATATCAGGTGTACTTTTTCCAATACAAACAATTTAAGGGGATGATAAAGATGGTCTCTTTTTTATCACTTTTTTATTTGTCATAACATAAGGTTAATTTTAGTTATGACATGTGGCGTAGATACATACAACATATCATTTTTATTAAACCAAAAGAAAAATTTGACCATTTTACGTCAATAAGATCTCTTGAAAAATGTTCGTAACTTGATAAATACTAAAAAGTTTAAACTTCGAAACGGAGATTCGCAGGACATATGTTTATTTAACTTTTTTAATATTTTTTCATAAGCTGTCACCCCTTAAATATATTGTACTTAGAAAAGGTACACCTCATATAGAAAGAGCTTCGTGGAGAGAAAAATGTGAGTAGCAACAATGGGGATATATTAATGGAGGACCTCAAATGCAAATTAAATATTCTAAACACAGAACAATAAGCTTGATGGGTCATGTTATAAAAGTCTCCCTTAAAAACATTCAAACTTGTATACATAGAAAACTTGATGAAAAGATTAATAACATTCGGGTTAGGGGAAGGATTAAGTACAAGAGAGGCGCTATTTTATTTTATTCAACAAGCACGAGACATGAAAGAAGACGCCTGCCTTTGCATGCTTTATCGACTTAAAAACACTTTCGATAGGGTTGAACACAGTGACCTCATTTCAATATTATGTAGAAGTAGAGGTCGATGTCGGAGATAGAGCTTAAATATCAAAGCTATACTCCAACAAGTCATAGTCCGCGTGTATAGTCAAAATGTCAACAAAACTTGATGCTTTGCGCAGCCTCATCATAGAAGATGTGACATTTCGTAAAATCGAGGCCTCATTTGGAATTTCAGACTGCAATTCAAAACATTTTTATGAACGGATTATCTAACATACATGGTCATGGGTTCCAGTTGCATTTAAAAATTTATTTTTGGAATTGGCTCATTAAGTACTTTAAAAAACAACAGTTTTTAAAATTTGTTTATTGTCTTCTTCTATCGCCTATTCTAACCTACGTAAATAAAAAGAGGTGTCCGCCTAGGCTGTGTCCTTTCACCGTTACTATTAAATACCTGGTTGAAACGCTTTCTTAAAGAAGCTTTAAGCAACTTAAATTAGTATATTATAAAATAATAAATAATCTGGAATATGCTGAGGCACTACAAAGACTAATAAACTGCATGCAAGCAATAGGATCCACATTTAACCGACAACAATACTATTTTACCAATAGTTGAAACAATCATCCATTTGGAATGCACTTTGAATAAGAATTTGGATTACTCTCCGGAAATTCTTAGTTTGTATAGATTAGTTTTTAGTGTATACATAGTATACTGTTTCAAACACTGTATTACTTGTTATTTGGCGTATGTTGGCAATCCGTTGCCCGACTACTGCGACACTACATGTCATTGACGATGTTAGCTCCAAAAAGAAATTATCTGAATGAGCTGGCAACTATGCATATTTTAATGGGTGACCATTTTGTCTCTATAAAATGAATATACTATATTGTGATATGTGCACCTTTGGCAAGGTCATCCGACCGACTTGCAGTTCCACGTTTGCTTTTCAAAGGCATGTTCATCGGCTATAACTATTTTGAGGTCGTATGTCATTGAGCTTTACTGTACTAACTGTGTTTTCTTAGTGCATACAAATTGTATTTTTTTTCAAAATTAACAAACTGTTAGTTTTTGAGTGAGTAAAAATTGTTTTTTACTTTCTTACGAATAAATTTAGTTACTATGGAAATCTTCAAACTGAATTTTTTTGTGGAAATGAATCAAAAACACATGTTTTCAAAAATGTCTATCTGGGTTCACTTTAGCAGTCAAACTATTTGCAGTGTCAAGTTAAAAATTTATATTTAAGCTTCTAAAATCAGCACTGGTTAATGTAGCAAATAACCAAAAGTGTTTTTACTATTTTACAAAATTTTTAGAAAAAAAGGATTTAAATTTTTTGTAAAGTGTACTAAAAAATTCGTAAAAAGTCGTGCGGCTGTTATATAAATACTACTTTTTCTGATTGTACAAGAAGTGCTTTTCTTAATATGTATAGACTATAGTTTTTTTAGAATATTTGTCTTAGGATGTAGAGTAGGGTGTTTCTACTGTGTAGAGTGTTTTTTGCTTATTTATAATAATAAAAAGAAAGAACTGCATTTAATAAGATGAGAATTGTTTTAACCAACTTGACATTTAGCATACATATTTAGATTAGTTTAGATTTAAAAGTTACGTTTTATTTTATAATAGTCATTTCAAAATATTGATTTATACTTGCCCAATCATTTCAACTATATTTCTAGCAACTTTTAAATCTAATATGAATTTATTAAATTCTATTTTCTAAACTAAAAAAAAATTTTTTTTCAGACTCAAGAAAAATTCTATCGAATAGATGTGCTATCTGCTAAACATACTTTCATGTACATGGTGTTTGTTATTGCATTCCGATATGATTTGGACAATTTTGAATACTTTTTTGGATTTGAAAATGAAAGTAAAAAAACAAAAAATTCCTAAAATTAATTATAAAATTAAAACTATAAAATACTGTCCTTTTTAAAATAAAGTTGTTGATTTGTATAGTAAAAAGCAAACCAGTATATAAAAATATTTTTGAGCTACAATTTTATTATATATAATATTACATTTGGCGCAGGCCCTGCATAATCTTTTCGTGTTAATGTGAGCTTTCGTTCATTTTTAAAGGAAATCGACTTACTGGAAAAACATAGTGGTATTTCTGATATTTGCGTTCATTTTAGCTATGATCAGTAATCAATCCCGTAACAGTGAAAGAAACAAAATAATAGACGAGAGGTCTCATTCAAATTCAGATATGAGTTCCTCGCCCCATGGAAATATGTCTCCAATTTTTCAACAATGTCATGTACATCTGCAAAGGGTTTTAGGAATATTAGGATCAGTTTAATGATTGATCTTCCCAAGAAACTTGAAATAATTATGGTAAGTTTGCAATAACCAGCGATATTTCACTTGACCAACAGTATTTTTAAAGAACAAGAATCTAAAAAGATAGCTCGCGAGGGTCCTCCATTACCTAAATTATAAGAAAATAATTTTTAAAATTGATAATAAACTTTCAAATTCCAATAATAAAGTAGAAGGAGTACTTTAGGGCTCGAGATTATACCCTCTAGAAATGGCTCAAAAGTTCAAGAGACTCGAGAGCCAGTCAATTCGAATCGTAAACGCAATTTTACATCTAATCTAATCTAATCTAAATAAGCAAACACTTGTTTTTCTACAAACCCATTTAGATAAATCAAATCATCAGGTTAAGAGGTTAATACATAGTGTTTGTGACTGATAAATTAAACAAGGTGGTTCCCAAAAGTCTGCGACTACAACAAAAGAATCTACAACCACCGCCCAAGACGATGCAAACTTAAACGGGTATTTTTCAACAACTGAATATATTTAGATCTAATTGCAGACACCCATATGCCCGGAAAATAAAAAGGGTCATGAAAGGGGGATGAATCAGGGAGACTTTAAGGTAGCCAGAACTACTGTGCAGATAGATGCAAAAGCTGAATCTGGGGGTTTCAGTTAACTAGACAAAGTTTGGCTGCATAGCTCGACTTGGACAAAAGGGCAAACATTCTTTTTGCTGCAATCTCATACATAAACATCTTACAAACTAAACATTTAATCAACATGGAGTAGTTGAGGAGCCCAAAAAAAATTAAAACCTAATATTGATTAGAAAAAATGCATGACGCAAGAAATTGATGCCAACAACCTTTCCATATAAACAATAAAGACATTAAAAAATTAGATTTAAGTTAAAGACCTGAGAGTAAAATTAGGCAAACTTCAATAATATAGTATATTTAGTTCGCAAAATAACAAAATAAAAGAAATATGAAAGTAAAAAAGATACAAATAATATAATAAACATATACAGATATTTAACGAGTACCTTTAAGAATTTTTAATTGTATTTAAGGATATCAATTATGTTTAAACTTCAATTAAATTAATTATAATTAACGTAATTACAGTTATAATGAGAACCTCACACCCTCGAAGCGCACCCAATTCAAAAGGTTAACTTTTAAGTACTATTATTTTAAAATAAAATTACATTTAATCAAATTTTAATAGAGGCGAATTTCCGTTCCGCTATACTTTTTCGATTTTAAAACCTTACTGACAAATTAGGTATATTTAAAATGAACTTAAAATTTCAAATCAAATTGAAGTAAAAGCTTTTCGTTTTTATTTCCCAGTGCAATTGATAAATGAAATTTTAGAAATGTTTTCGCTCTTTGTTACCATAATTATTTTCGGTTAAAATAACAGCGTTATTTACCAATAATAATGAAAATCTTTATGTTCGTAAGAACTTCAAATTGTTAAGTAATATAACAACGAAAAGGAAACCCAAAAGTTTATCATTAATTTATAAAGGATAAAGTTAATTAATTTAGTTCCAACTTGTTTATCAAAGTGTAAGAAGGAAGTTTGAAATGTAAAAGTTTTCTTTCGTGAGTTTTATTTCTATTTATTTGAATATAATTAATGAGAGTTTATTTTTTGAAATTATTGTATTTATAAATATAAAACTATACACGAAATCATCTACAGGTACTTTTAAGTAAGTGTATAAACATTAATACAAAATGCAACAAGTAATAGATTATTCCAAGTAATAAATTCTCTTTGTCTGAAACAATGCATTTTGCTAAAATTACGGTAAACTACTAAACTTGTGAACCCATCATGAATACACTAACAATTGGTGTGGAAATATGCTTGTTCTTTTATAATTAGGATATATGCAATTGTTTTTCACTCTTTATGGTTATACTAAATATGTAAATTATACACATTGTTAAGCAAACGTTTGCTTCTAAAGTTGGTCGATTTCCTTTCTTGAATGTTTGTGTCGCTTTTATTATGGAAATATAAGCTTGAATTTTACGTGAAACTAAACAGTTTTCAACGCATTTATTTGAAAGAAACAGAGCACGTACTAAATAATTTATCGATGCAGCCAACATAAAAACCTAGTCGATAAATAGTGAAAAAGCGCACCTAAATATTCTCGTCATATTTATATTAAAAGAGTTGAAATTGAAACAGTTTCTATTAAATATTGAGGCAAAATGCTGGCTGCCTTCTAATTTCTGCTGGTTGAAACACCAAATCCTTTATGGATGAGAAATTTATTCTATCGACTGACGCAGCGGTAATCCACACGTACTGCTGGAAGATATCAAACTCTTACAAACTTTTATTTATTCCAACGGCGAAAAAGTCTTATTATACTCTTTCCACCGTAAGAACGTGGCGTGGGCGTCTTGCCAACTTAAAAGATAATATTTGACAAAGTTATATATTATTAAAGAAAAACAATGGATTATAAATGTAAAACGTCTTGCGTGAATTTCAGTGTCTCTCTGACAACGAGAAATTGAAAACCAGCTCAAAATATTATCACTAAAAAGTTTGCTAGAAACTTTTAAAGCCACTGAATAATTCATTGAGGCGTTACGAATAATGTATGAACATGAATAAGATAAAGCTTTTTCTGAATTAGACTTCTACATATGTGTTTTTTTTTATATTGATTATTATGAATAATATTAAAATTTAATGTCACTTTATTCCATAAATTGTCCCAAGAAAGTTGTATAATTAAAATCTTAAATAACATTAACTAATTTTAGGGAACTTTTGTATAATTTTTTTCCTAAATTTTCTTCTTCAACATAAAAAATCCATAAAGCCTGTC
>JAUIMW010002505.1:0-10606 GCA_033557785.1 Enochrus cinctus | reverse complement strand
TGACAATCGATCGCGATCCTTTGCGTAACATTCTAGACATTCCCCCTGGAGATGTAGATGTAGAAATTATTGAAAGACCAATACGTACATTAAAGCCTATAGTGCCTGAAGAAAGCCTGTAAGTGCTATTATTTTAACAAACATCATTCACTAATCGCTCTGTTATTTTAGTGATTCTCTTCCACCACATGTCCAAGCTTCCGTAAATTGCTATACTTCCGACTGGAAAGTAATTAGATATCAATATAGAGGGTTAAGCAGCAGTGTGGGACCTCGCACCAGCATACCTAGACCTCTACAACAAAGTCCTCGGCAAGAATTTGAAATCGATTTGCCTTCAGAAGCTAATAGTGAATTAGGTAGATCTATCTACTATAAAAAAAGTTGTATATTTTATAATTTTTTTTAAATTTATCTTCAGATATAACTTCAATACCTAGCAGTGGCAGACAAAGCGTGATTTCATTGAACTCTGTTTCGTCTTGTGGTGACACTCTAACACCAAGAAATTCATGGGCTTCCCTAGATTTAAGACATTCAGCTGGAGACCCTCTAATACCTGAAATATTGGAACATTCAGCTCCAGAAGCGCTCGATCAATTAAATGAATCTCGTAGACAAGTGGAAAGACAAGAAGCATTATTTTCTATGTGTCCTTCTATATATGATCATGATGGATCTGAGGGAGTGGAGCGAAGATCGGTTGCAAGTCCACCAGTCGAATATTTAGGTCATCGAATTCTCGTTAAGTGTCTGCAGTTGACGTAAGTTTAAATAATAATGTTACTTATTAAAAAAAATCATTATTGAAACGTAATACTTGTTCAAGATATTGAAATTCTCTTTACCTACAAATCTGAATCTTTCAAGGATGGGTTGTACTTTGGTCTTTTCATATAATTATAACATTTCATTGGTTATAGATTTGATTTCTTGGGTTCCTTATTTTTGTCATTTTCGTTCATTAGTTTTGCTAGAATACTCTTTTGTTCATTAATTTTTCAAATGATTTAGTGCAAATTGTGGTTATACGAATTATAAATGTTTTCTCTCCTCTAGCTCGTGATGTGATTTGTTATTACAATCATTTTTTTCTTTAAGTATGGACATTGAAGTAGAACCGTTGTTTGCTATGATGGCTTTGTACGATGCCAAAGAAAAGAAAAAAGTCTCCGAAACATTTTACTTCGATCTAAACCCCGAAGGTCTGAAACGAATGCTTGGATCTCACATCCCATACAGTGATTTTAGTACCATGGCAAGGGGCTGCGTTTTTGACATTTCACAACCCTCATCTGACCTATTTTTAGTAATTCGATTGGAAAAAGTTTTACAAGGTGATTTAAACGAATGCGTAGAACCCTACATAAAAGATGATAAGGTGAGTGTTTTAATTTTAAATTAAATTGAATTTTAATAAGTGTGTTCTTTTAGAATCGTGACAAATTAAAAGCTAATGCAGTGACGATGTGTGAAAGACTTGGAAAATACAGACAGGCCTTCGCATGGACCGCTATTTATTTAATGAACGTGATAAATGGCGGAAACTCTTTGGACAGAGACTCTGACCGAGATTCTTGCGGAACGAACTCTAACACAAATAGTTTAGATAGAAAATCTTCTAGTGGAGGTCTAGAACAGCTAAGGCGAAGAGCTGCCGATATGGGAACACTAACAAGAAGAGGTTCTTTGGAACGAAGGGCAGAGAAGCGCAGGTCTTGGTCCCCTGATCATCTTGCACATAGCTTAGATACTTTCCGGCCTATCACCCTAACAATGTCTTCATTCTTTAAGCAAGAGGAAGAAAAGCTACGAGATGAAGACTTGTATAAGAATTTACTTGAGCTTAAAAGGCCTAATTTGACCATAAAAAAATTAAAATGCATTCCAGCAACTTTAAAGCTAGAAATTTCTCCTTGTCCCCCAGAAGTTAAAAATTGCTTAACAACGGAACTTGCCAAGATTCATCCTTACCCTGATGAGCACGTTAAACCGATTAAAGAACTTTTAGAGTTCCCTGTTAAGGAGCTCTTAGTGCCAAACTATACTTATCGAAATTTACTGTTTGTAAGCCCGAAAGAATTGAACTTCTCGAATCGAGCAGGTTCCGCAAGGAATATAGCCGTTAGAATTCAACTTATGGCAGGGGAGGGCGAGCAACATTCTTTACCAAACATATTTGGTAAGTCTAGCTGTCCTGAAATGACAAACGAAGCTTTTACTACAGTGACTTATCACACAAAGTGTCCCATGTTCTACGACGAAATAAAAATTAAATTGCCGGCTGCTTTAGGTGATAACCATCACTTGTTGTTTACGTTTTACCATATATCATGCCAGAAGAAACAGCAAGAACAAAGTGCTGTCGATACACCTGTTGGATATACTGTAAGTTATTCAAAATAACTTAAATATGTTTTAAAACAATTTGTTACAGTGGCTTCCACTATTAAGGGATGGTCGTCTCGTATCAAGAGAATTTTGTTTACCTATTATGCTAGAACCGCCGCCTTTGAATTACAGCTATATCCCTCCTGACGTATGCCTTCCTGGGACACGTTGGTTGGATAATCACAAAGGTCTTTTTACTGTCAGCCTGGATACAGTGTCTTCGGTACATACACATGATCCTGCTGTGGAGCGATTCTTGGCTGCTTACGATTATATGCACACCGGGGTTGTCCCTTCACGTCTGGGTGAAGCTGGCCTAGAAAATGAATTGAGGTACCTTCATGTTTATTACTAATTTAATTAAATTGTTCTTACGTTATCAATTAATGTTTCAGAGCCTCAATGTCAGGTTTGTCTGGAGCGCGACCAGAAACTTTAGTTAAAAATCTTCCCGTGATTTTTGATAGCATCATACAATTGCTTGTGCAACCTCCGAGAATATCTGGTCATACCCTCAACATAGGACATACTGCCTTCGAAGCACTTTGCTTGATTCTTGAAAATGTTTCGGTAAGATTATCGTATTTCTTTCTTACTGTTGTTAAAATTTTATTTTTAGAACCTTCAAGATCTTCAAAAAGATCAACATGGAAGAAATGCACTGCTGTCCACTTACATCCAGTATCAATGCTCTCTGCCTCATCCTTTATGCACAAGTACTCAAGGTTCTCCAGTTTGGGAAGGAGCTCCTTTAGCTCGAAGCAACTCCAATCCAGACTTGGAAGTCACTCACCTTCAGCCTTCAAGAGGCTTGGACAGAGCAGCCAGTATGAGAAACCCAAACATGGAGCAACTTACTCCTAATATAAACCAGTGTCATCGTATCGTTCATCAAGAATTGGCCTTACAGTGGGTTGTATCAAGCGGGCGGTGTAAAGATCTCTCCATGAAGAACGCTTGGTTCCTTTTTGAATTAATAATCAAAAGTATGGTTGAACACTTATCCCATACAAGAAGTCTGGAAGCCCACAGGAAAGTTAGATTTTCCGAACGTTTCCTCGATGATATCTCCAACTTAGTCCATAACGTTACTTCAGAAATAATTTCTTATTCAACTGGAGACATAAGAACAGCCCACAAACTAAATGCCGCTTTAGCATTTTTCTTCTTTGATCTGTTTTCTGTAGCAGATCGAGGTTATGTGATGCAACTGCTAAGATCATACACGAAACAAATTCAAGCTAAAATTTCATCCTTACAAGACGCTTCCTTATTGGTTGAGTTAAAACTGGAATGCATGAGAATTATTTGCAGCCATGAACATTACGTCGCTCTGAATATTCCATTTGCTACTCCGTTCATGGTGTCAGGCGCTAGCATTTCTCCAAGCCCTAGTGTAACCAGCTCTACTAGCCAAAACTCATTCCTCTCAGGCCCACCTGCAAGCCAAGAGAGAGCAAGCGTATTTGCTGAGTTATCTTCAGAATATAGGCAGCACCACTACTTGACCGGATTGGTTTTAACTGATGTTGCTTCTGTGCTTTTAGAAATGAAGTAAATATGATGAAACTAGATTTTGTCTTTCTTTTTACAATTAATATGTTTTCTTTACAGCAATACTTCTCTTCATGCCAAAGCTGTAGATACAGTTAAGTCATTGCTTTCTTGGCATGACAGTGACCCTCGATACAGTACTCCAGATGCAAGAAAACGTGTAGCTGCTCTCTATCTTCCACTGCTTACTGTAACCATGGATGTACTCCCACTTTTACATCATTATTCCAGCGATAAAAGCGACAGATACATTGATGATACTCCTACTGCAAACATAAACCAATCTGTTGCTATGGCTATAGCGGGAGCTTCATCTCCAGCTTTGGAAGCTTGTCAATCTGTAAGTTTATTCATAAATTATACTCACATAAATTATACTCAAATAAAATAATTTTTTTTTATATTTTCAGTCAAGGAAATCTAGTATAAGTGCCGACGTTACAAGAAATCTTCTTCTGTGTGTATTATGGGTTCTGAAGAACACTGCTTCCGAATCTATATCCCAGTGGCTTTGTGAGCTGTCCTCCTCAAGATTATCTACATTGTTACATCTTCTCGATGCTTGCACAAGTTGTTTCGAGTACCGACCTAGAAGGAGAGCTCAACCACCATCCGGATACGCTCATGCCCAGGTAACACAGGACGTAAAGTCCCGATTGGAAGACATTATCTTAGGCCAAGGTTCCGCTAGAGAAATGATGCAACGTCGTAAGGGTAATTATTATCTTAAGAAAATGCATTTAAAATATAATAAAAACCTATTCCTTAAGGTGGAACTCCCCAAACAGGATCAGAAAAATTGAGATGGCGCAAGGATCAAATGGCGTATCGTCCCGGTTCTGATGGTGCTGAAAGACCAAGAGATGAAATTACAGTAGATGTTAATTTAGAAGGACACCTAGCTACAGAAGCTTCTTTTATAATATTAGACACTTTGGAACGCTGCGTAGCCGCTATATCGCAATGGGATTCCCAACAGCATTTAGTTGGTCTCGCTCTTTCTGTTTTGTTACATGCTCTAGGTAAAAATCAGAGTACAACCGTGTTGCCTCATATGTTCGCATCACAACGCAGCTTAGTATTCAAGGTAAAAAAGGCTCATATCAAATTTTTCTTCCACAAAAATCAATTCATTTGTTTCAGTTCCATAGTGCTCTTTTTGATGAGGAAAGTGATCACTGTGCAGACTTGTGCCTCCTGCTGTTAAAACACTGTGGTTCGCACATAGCAACGGTGCGATCTCAAGCTGCCGCCTCTTTATATTTACTTATGCGCCAAACATTCCAAATAGGAAATAACTTCGCACGCATAAAAATGCAAGTTACTATGTCGTTAAGCTCTCTAGTAGGCACATCCGCTACATTTAGTGATGATTCTCTACGTAGATCTTTGAAAACAATTTTAGAGTATGGAGAACATGATTTAGAATTGCAAGAAACCACATTCCCAGAACAGGTGCGAGACCTAGTTTTTAATTTACATATGATTCTGTCAGACACAGTTAAAATGAAGGAGTTCCAAGAAGACCCGGAGATGCTCTTAGATTTAATGTATCGCATTGCAAAAGGCTATCAGAATTCACCAGATTTACGTTTGACTTGGCTTGCAAATATGGCACAAAAACACATGGAAAGAGGGAATTACTGCGAAGCTGGTATGTGTTTGGTGCATTCTGCTGCTTTAGTTGCAGAGTATTTGGCTATGTTGGAACCTTTGCCTCATTTACCTGCAGGAGCTGCCGCTCTTGAAAGGGTTAGCCCTAATGTTTTGGAAGAAAGCGCGGTTTCAGATGATGTTCTAAGCCCTGAAAGGGAAGCGGGTTGTCTAGGTTTTACAGAGGGTGGTTTATTGGGACTTTTAGAACATGCTGCCAGCAATTTTCAACATGCTGCTATGTATGAACCTATGAACGATATTTATAGGGTTTTAATACCGATAGCGGAATACAATAGAGACTTTAAAAAGCTTTCCAATATTCATGGGTAAGATTTTCTTTTAATTACTAATTCGTGAAAAATTGTGTTATTTGTTTATTTTAAGGAAACTGCACGATGCGTATACAAAAATCGATCAACTTCATGGGAAACGTATGTTTGGAACTTACTTTAGAGTTGGTTTCTATGGTTCTAAATTCGGGGATTTAAACAATGCAGAATTTGTTTACAAAGAACCTACACTGACTAAGCTACCGGAAATTTTTAACAGGCTTGAGAATTTTTATGCTGAACGCTTTGGACCTGAGAATATTGTTATTATTAAGGATTCAAATCCAGTTGATGAAAATACTTTGGATCCGGAGAAAGCCTACATTCAGATAACTTACGTGGAGCCTTATTTTGAACCGTATGAACTTAGATATAGACAGACTCACTTCGATAAAAATTTTAATATAAGTAAGTGTTAAAATGTTGGCATTCTATTCAATTATTTAAATAATTTTTCTAGAGCGATTTGTGTATGCGACTCCCTTCACACCAGCTGGAAGACCCCATGGAGAATTACATGAACAATACAAGCGAAAAACAATTTTAACAACATCAGTTCATTTCCCTTATGTAAAAACTCGAATACAAGTGGTTCACCGAACTTCGATTACTTTAACGCCCATAGAGGTGGCAATTGAAGACATACAAAAGAAAACTGCGGAATTAGCAGCTGCTACTCAACAAGAGCCACCTGACCCAAAGATTTTACAAATGGTATTGCAAGGGTGTATAGGAACCACTGTCAATCAAGGCCCACTGGAAATGGCCACGACCTTTTTGCCCTCCGATGGGTCGCCTCTTACGAAACATCAGAACAAACTAAGGCTGTGTTTCAAGGACTTTTCTAAAAAGTAATTTTCACGATTATTTCTCTTTTCAATATATCTTATTATTCTTGGTTTTAGATGCCACGATGCCTTAAAGAAAAACTACAATTTGATTGCTCCTGACCAAAAGAATTACCAAAGAGAGTTGGAGAGGAACTACAAGAGGTTTACAGAAAAACTTCAGCCTCTAGTTAATCCTCAAAATCTTTCTATAACAACAGCTAGGTAATTATTTATTTTGCAACTTGCACTTTTCTAATTATCTTTAGGTTAACCATTTATTTAATGCCTCTGTATTTTTTCATAGCAAGTTTTTTTATAAATTTTGCATCCACTTTATTTGCTTTTCTTGAGAGACTGCTTATCACCTCTTCCACTTTTTTTCTTAGCCAGCAGGAAGAGAACAACCCCAGATCATCTCTTCAGAGGTAATCCCTGCCAGTCTGCTAGGCATACAAAATTGCAATATTTTGTTTATAGCCATAAAATTAGGAAACATACAGTTGAAAATCATTTCTGCTCCCCAAAGTAAATTAGAGCAATGTGAATTAGAAATTATACAAAAATACTTTAAAAAATAACAAAATATAAAAGTTTTAGTATTGGCCATTACATAACAGTTGTGCAGGCTCACGATCTAAATATCTGTGTTCTAAATTGTTGCAAACTAAGAAAGAATATTTATTATTTTCTTTGTTTCAGCCCAAGTAAATTTCGCACTTCAGAATCAGCAACTCTTCGATGGTAAACATTAAAATGCAATATATATTTAGTATTTATTTACAGTATTTATCAACGTAATATGCAATTGTAACCAAAAAATTATTCTTTCGTACTTAGATAGGGTATAAACGTAGTTGTATTTTTCTAAGCTTTAAACTTTTATATTTATATTGGATTATATAGTATTATTTATTTATTTATGATTTTGTTACAGTAAAATAAAATATTATAATATGTAAATTGAGTTTCATTTAAGACACATATTTATTTCAAATTGAACTTGGGTAAGAACTGTTTGTGAGGATATTAATGGAAAAAAAGAAAGAAACCTTGATCGTAACAAAAATATTCGTTTATTTAATACAAGTAATAATTTATTCTATATTAAACATTTATAATTATTCAGTTTTGAGTTTAGTAACTCATATGTGAATAATAATCTTGGAAAACTTGTATGTATATTTCTTTCTCTGATGCTGACATCTGATTAATTATAGTATCGTTTATTTCTGTAATCAAGTAACTACGATTTCCAACATTCACAGTAGGTACACTTGTATCGTCTTCATCCTCACTCTCCATGACTTCAACATCCCCTGTATCGTCTTTAACTTCTGCCATCTCATCTTCACTAGAATCTGATTCTCCAGGAAGTCCGCGCACCGCAGCCACAGAAGCATTGTTACCTTTCTTTTCGTGAGCCAACAGCACGCTCATGATATCGTCACCCTTACCAGTTCCACTTGCAACTTCAGTACTTGTTTCAAGTATAGAATCAGCGGCAGACCGAGAGGCATCCATCTGGGAATCTGTATTAGTTAAAACTGTAGATTCTGTCATCCATATTGGTGCTTCTTTTCTGTTCGTCACAGCCAAATTAGAAGTGTCGTCTCCAATAGTAACGTCCACCCTCGTTTCCTCCACCATAAAACCTGCGTTTCTCGTGGCTTCCCCGGACCAGTTCTCTGTGGGCGCCATCAGTTTCTTATCAAGTCCTCGTATTGTACTAATATCAACAGGTTCAGGCTCTAAAACTTCAGGTGCCAATTTAATGCCTTCCACTTCTCTCAGAAGTGTGTATAACGGATCTAATTGTTCGTTAAATTTAGCTAGGAGCAGCCTGGAATCTTTTTTAGGTAAAGCTGACTGGTCTTCTTCCACTACTTCTCTGCAGTACGTGCACCTAAACTCGCCTGTTGTAAAATCAAACAATTGATCAGCTTCTAAATCTGTAAATGTTTTTAAACAGCCGGGGCATTTAAAACTTGCACGGCTTGTGGCGTCCCGTTCCTCAGTTTCCAGTCTTTTCCTCATTAAATCTAATTTATACTTGACTACGTTCACAAAAGTTTTATAATTAATAAAGTAATAGTTTACTTTTTGAGCTTTTCCGTCTGCACCGGTTTCCATGCGTAAACGCACCTGTATGAATTTGTCATTTTTTAAAGTGGATATTCTGGCTCGAAGCATTTTCCGTTCAAATTTAAGCAGTTCACATATGTCGTCCTCTTTCATGCACGGGTTTCTCACAAGCATATCCACTATGAGGGCGTCTTCGATTGTGTAGAAGCCTCGCACAACTAGCCTGGCAAGTTGCTTTAGACTGCTAGGTACTTCAGTTACTAGTCTTTCTTCGGTCATGTTTATTGACTGTGACAAATCACATAACAAATAAAAACTTATTCGAGGGCACTACAAAATAAGCATTTTTTTTGAGGTTAATCTTATTGATTAGATATGTAAAGTATTTTATGTTAATTTAACAGGTTTTAAAATTGTGTGTTAAGTTTGATAAGAAGAAACTTCAAAAGTAACGCTTAATTGATTCAAACGTCAAATTAAAATATTTTAAGGTTAGAGCTTGGGTTACAGCAAATATGGGTAACTGTTTCTTATGTCATATTGACGTGTAGGCTAACACCCAGAACTTAGTTAATTTTTCTTGCTTGGTTTATAAAATAACGTTTGCAACGCCCATTTTATAGTTGCCTTTAGAACAAATAGGTACTATTTATAAATAAGACAAGAATATATAACGATAAATGCTTCGAAACAACCTAATAACTTAAAAAACATAGTATCAAATACGAAACACGAGTACCCATAGTTGTCCCGCGGTCTGAAATATACCGACCTCTGTCTAAATAAATAAAAAGAAGAGGTCGTAATGTCATGCGTTTGTAGTTGAGTGGAGCCATTTTGTACAAGAGAAATAATTATAATAAAAAGATATATTTTGTAAAAACTCAATCACCTTTTATTATTAAAACATTAATAAAGAATATCAGTACTTAACGAAATGAATCTTAATATAAATAAATTTTAATGTGAGTTATTGTAACAGTAGAATTAGAAATTTGTCACGCCAATTTTTGTACACATATTTATGACTGTATTTACATAAACCTTGAAAATATGTATGTATAGCTTAGCTAGGTTTTCCTTTTATTTATTTACAGAGAAGTCGTCTTAAATAGAATGTCTGGAAAATTTTGTCAGATAGTTTAATCTGTTAATCAACCGTTAAGTAAATCCGTTTCAAAATGGATTTTGCACAGCCACCGCCAAATATGAATGGTCCTCCGATGCATATGCCACCGCCAAACCTAGTTGGACCACCAGTGAACACGTCTATGCCTCCGCCTAACATGGGGAATCCAGGTAAGAAGTCTTTGTGGGACCACTTTGTAGAATTTGCTTGTTTGCATTTCTACTTTTTTTTATCGATACATTCCCTTAAAATAATATAACGTCAATTTATATTGTTTAATTAATAAATAATACAGAAGACTTACACGAAGACATTAATTACTATTTTCTTTTTTAATAATATTAATATATGTTGATTTATGTTATTGTTGTTTAAAGTAATTCCTTTTATATAAAACAGCGAGTTACGAGGGTGGTCCAAGAAGTAGCCGACCTGACGTGTAGATGGTACTTGTTGCTTTAAAAAATTACTATGTTAGAAAGTACTAACCTTATAAAAAATAAGTTTCAAGTGTTAAGACGCTACGTTGTTCAGTACTTGTTTGGCAGCAATCAATAGTGAACACGTCTGGTGAATTTGTAAACATGGAAAAAATTGGTCGTTATGTTATACAATGGTCTAAGACCAACCAATTT
>JAUIMW010002504.1:0-10607 GCA_033557785.1 Enochrus cinctus | reverse complement strand
ATTTATAATACTATACCTGTCGAGAAAACCAACTAATTACTCCCTGACGCACTTCTCAGACAATTTGGATACTTTACGTGCCAACTCTATAGTAATTTACATTATTTTTTTGGCCTGCTTTAAATATTGGGTCAACGACAGCCTCCTTCTATAAGTTTTATATCGCAACCATAATACAGTGTCATTTTTGTTTATGTTGGCTTTTTTGAGTTTGTCCCTCGTGTTAATTGAAAGTCCTCCCGTCATCCGAAATTTGATTCGTTTTTTACTTTTGAGAACATTAATTTTGATCTACATGTAATGCTACTGTGTAACTTCAGATCAAATCCTATGGCATAGTGGTCCGTCAATCCAGACTCGAGAACGAAAGAAATCAAATTATCCAGTCTTTCAAAAAGCGTTCAATATGTATGTACTCTTGCTATCTTGGGGAATAGTGATTTGAGAATGGATTACACGACTATGTAGAAAAACAATGGAAATTTTGAGTGACGAATGCGACAGCATAAAAGCAAATTATTGCTAGGATTTACAATTGAGCAGTCTAATATCACAACACAAAGTGTAATTTGAATTAACTCTCTTGCATTTAAATATAAGAAGTATTCATAAAAATTTCGATGAGTTTATTATTTTGTTAGAAGCTTTGGGGGGAAATATTGATGTAATAGTTTTATCAGAAACATGGCAGGTAAAAAATATTAACGTAGTTCAAATAAAAGGTTATCAATTAATATATAATTCGGCAAATTTTAACAAAAACGATGGAGTAGTTATTTATATAAAAAATGAATATAATAATTGTTTGAAATGAAATACTGAAACATAATGAAGTAACTTTCAATACTGTGTCACTCAAAATTCAGGACTTAAAAATAAATATTACTGCGGTTTACAGACCTCCCTCAATTGATGCAGACAAATTTATTGACGATTAAGATCAAACATTAACAAAATATTCTGATGGAGATGTGAATTTATTTGCGGGTGATATCAATATAGATTTAATTAAAGAAAATGATAGTTTAACCCAAAAATATACGAACGTCGTGGAGGGTCATGGGTATATATCATATATTAATGAACCCACCAGAGTTTCAGAAATAAGCAGTAGGTACTGCTTATTTCTGAAACTCTGGTGTAGATCATATATTTATGAAGGCACAAAACAATGTTATTAAGAAGACCTATCCAGTAATTATAGAACCACATGTCACTGACCACTTTCCTGTGTTTTTAAACGTCGACTTTCAAAAAAGTAAATATAGAATCCTCATCTGATGAGGTCCTAGAGATAAATAATAGCATGTTTATGACACCCATAACGAGAAATGAAATAATAATGAATATATCATCTTTGAAAAATAATGCAGCACCAGGAAGGAATGGTATAAGAGTGGAAGCTATAAAACGAGTTCATCAATACATAATGGGGCCATTGGAATATTTATTTAATTTAGTTATAGAAACAATGCAAGGACTCCATCGTAACTCCCATACATAAAAATGGGGCGAAAACTATGCTGAGCAATTACAGACCAATATCTCTTATTAGCAACATTGCCAAAATATTGGAAAAATATCTCAAATGGAAGATATTGGATTTTGTGGAGAGACAAAATATCTTCAGTGAAAACCAGTTTGCTTTTAGAAATGGTAGGGCGACGGAAAAAGCACTAATAAAACTGACTGAAACAATTTATAAGTCTAACAATGACAAAAATAAATGTATAGCAGTATTTCTGGATCTTAACAAAGTTACAAAAAATAGGAAGTTATTTAAAAGATAGACTGCAATATGTGAAAGTAGATTCCAAGTGAGTTTGCCGGAAGAGATTAGGATTGGTGTCTCACAGGGAACAGTTATGGGGCCACTACTGTTTTTAATTTATATAAACGATTTAACTAATTTATCAGTAAGTGGGGGCATAATATCCTATGCTGACGATACCGCCCTGGTCGTCGAATGTAAAAGTTGGGTCGATGTGAATAATGAAACACAAAACTCTTTGATGATTATAAAACAATGGCTGGATAAACATCGATTAAAGATGAACTATAATAAAACAAAATTCATAACTTTTAGCAATACCACAATATCGTTGCCTAATGTAAAAGACATAAAGATTCACGACTACGGATGTCAAAAATAAATGCCAATGTAGGGTTATAGAAAATACCAAAAATATAAAATATCTGCGTGTAGTCGTGGATGAGTCTCCAAGTTTCAGTCAGTATTAAACAAACAAACGACTCGAAGAACTTCAACAACTCAAAAAAAATGCCTGAAGACTATGATTGTTCAGACAGAGCACCCCAAAACCATCACAAACACATTTTTCGAATCATTCAAATATTCCCATACACCCTATGTCTAAGAAACTGCCACCCGCAGCACAGAATATAAAAAAATAGATTATCAACAGCAAAACCGTATGTTTACATACTACCTGAAATCAAAAAGAACAAAGTGTTTTTAACATACGTTATCATGCGGGATTAATAAAGATTTGCAATAAATGTATGAATGATATATCAATTAAGTTTATTCTTCAGCCAGATCGAATCCATCGATTCGTTCTGATGATTCAAGTCCCTGTGCCTTCCTATTATTGTTGTCCCATTCTTCTCACTATAGAAAATGTTACCATCTCACATCCATGTTTTTCTCCAGCCATACTTCGCCACAAACTCTCCATACCATCTTAATGGCTCCCTGGTCAAATTCTTCCTCAAGTTCTTTATTCAAAGTATCGACTTTACTGAGATCAATAATCTTATTAATGGTTTACTTCAGTAATAGTCCTTTCAGTCTCGCAGAACAGAAGTAATTTAAAGGATTTATCATCCGAATTACAATTCGGACAAACATAAGAATGAACATATCCAGATTTCAGGCGTTTTGAATGAAGTCAATTCTTACATATGATGCATTCAATCCATTGTTGTCTTAGTTGTGAATACGAGTCTCAAAATTTACAATACCATTCTATGATGTCTTCTTCATTACCAACTCCATGGTCATCTTCTTGTAGGACTTGCTACTTGCGAGGGTAAGGTGAACTTACGATGAAGGAAAATGGCGCTACGCAATCTTACTACTGCCGCTGTAAGAACGGAGAAGAAGTACTACTTGGAGTTGAATATCAAATGGTCCATAAGATGAGGAATTCTTTAGCCGTCATCTATTCCGACCTATTTTTAGCTCCAATACTTTCTGAGAGAACATCACGAACTAATAGTTGCTGAGACTGTGGAAGCAAGACTTTTTTGATAATGATAACCATAAAATACACTTCCTAAACTAATCTAACTAGAGAGTTCGTGATTGTCCAGTAGACCTAATCTCCTCATACCTGCAGAATAGAAGGCAACAAAATAAAATAAAACAACTTTGCAGTGGAAAAAATAAAAAATTGATTCCACAAGGGTCAATATTGGAACATCTCCTCATTAAAGGGGAATGCTACAGGAAGAATTTTTAAATTAAAGTTTCATTTAGAATCTATTTCTTTTGATGGTTTCCAAGATAATTTGTTACAATGTAATAAATCTATACTGTATCTTAGAAAAATGGTAATGTAAATTACTTCTTGTCAATCAATAGTGTTTCCAACATTACGTAAGTACTACTCCATCGGTTTGGAAAATCTATTTGTTTTATTTTTAACGTATGTTCCAACAATTTTGTGGTCAAAGGTGGAATTTCATCCTGTGATGATTTATTTTACATAGATAATCTCTTTCGGCAACAGCAACATCATCGTACTCTCGTAGTACATGTGGTCATGTTTGATCTAATGGACGTTGAGAGAAACAGAAAAATGAACCAAATTTTAGTTACTAAACAATATCGTACTGATCTGTTTAAAATGCAAATTTTCAACTTCTATTCATGTAATATATCAGAGAACACGTTATTCTTACAATGTAACAAGCTTCAAATTCGCAGATTAACCAAGAGTAATTTAACTAATGAAGATCCCGCGAAAGTTTAAGCAAGATACAAAATGTTAATTCATCAATACATGGTAACATCAATATCATATCAGGCATCACTCATCGCGGAGTACTTAGTAATGATGGCCTCAAACGTACCGTTGCATATAACATTTCACCTTAACTAACGTTTTGGTAGAGCACACGGCCATAGAACAGCCAGCCATCGTTCATTAAGTTTGAAATGGACTTTCATAAGCAATTAGCGATGCTGAAATTACCGTTTCTACTATCTGGCCGCATGTATTTGTCGACTTTTTGTTGCAATTTGTCTTATTAACCAGTCGAGACGCATTAGAGATTGCTCCAAGTCGACTTACTCGGAGCGGTTTACCTCTTTTACTGCCGTCTGTACTCTATTTAGACGGACACAGAGCCTAGCTCGGGGTATTTGCTAATTCGTTGTTAAAATGCACTTTACATTTACCATGGCTCTTAACTGGCTGAGTGTAACCATTTACAAACAACAAAGCCAGAATAATCAGTGCTACTATTAGAATTTTAATTTACTCATTATAAGACTGAAAGGTGGATCTTAGACCAGACCTTTTTATTAGATATGATTTGCAACATTAATCCATTCTTCATGAGTTGCATGTGGAAATTATATTTATAATACAAGACTGGTTTTAAATCATTTTTATTTACCAACTTTGCTTCTTGAATTACCAATAAACTTTGCCCTGAGGCATGACGGATTCCATCATAACGGCAAAGCCACTCGTACACCACCAACAAAAAATAGAGCAGACATATGGAAATTGTAAACCGTCCTAACTTATTGGTCGCCTTGTGAAAAATAATTGGACTCGACAGCCTGCACGAACCCATAAAACATGATTAGATTAAAAAAAAAGATGTCCCGGATGTGTAAAAATGATTCAATCTTGATCTTCTGAGCGGATTTCAAGTTTTTGTACGTGTTCAGACCACGCACATTTGAAATCGTACATTATAGCTATCATTATTCAAAATCCTACCAAACTACGTCTGATACTACTTTAGATTTGGACCGAGACTCGAGAAATCTTTAATAACTTGACATATGGAGATTTCATATTAATTTTCCTACATAAGCAATCCAAAAAGAAGCAATAAAAATAAATGACGAAATACTTGCATGGAATTGCTTTCTTCCCGTACCTGTAGACACAGGACTAACTAACGAAGCGAAGATTGAAATAAAGAATGAAATGATCATGGAATTCTTACTATTACAGACGATGACAGAGTAAAATCGCCTAGATGAATGACTTCGGCGCATTTTGTGGGAGTTTCAATGCCTGGAAGACAATTGACAGAATGAAAACAAAACAATGATTCTTCTGATCGCACAATACAAACAAATAAAACATTGTTGACTTTTGATAGACATACAACGACTTTTAATCAACACCAAATGAAGATAGCATATACTTAAAGTATGTGCAAATGGCACGAGGGAAAGTCACAATTACCATTTAATCAAACGTGCATCATGGTATCATATGACTCATAAAATTGAGTGCAACGGAGGGCGAAGGAATGTTTTTTCTAATGTAAACGTTTTAATAGTTTAAAGATGAATGACCTGCCTGTCAATGCAAACAACATTGCCCAAAAGTTTATTTGCAAATAATGCATTCACCAATTATACTAAAGTGCGATGACAGGTAAAGAAGAAAAGAATGTCGTCAGGTGTCTTCAGTGCTTTTTCGCTTATGCACAGCACGCTCGGATGTTTTAGGTGTTGGCTCGTGGGATATGGGCACGTGATGGGGGGCCCGGCGGCACCGGGCGGTGGCCAAAGGTGAGGTTCGGGAGGGGACTTTATTGCAGAAGAAAGATGACACTGGGTGCGGTCGCCCAGAAGGCGGACAACTCATATATATTCGAACGGAGAAGAATAAGAGATGAGCAATAGCTCTTTATGGTACCGGTGTTATAGTAGATCATAGGGATGTCCATACAATTTTTCTTGATACATATAATCTTACTCAATCTGATTGGGTTTTTTTCTTATTGATGGAGAGTCTCCTACTTTGAAATCTGATAAAGAAAATGAAAACGATTCTGATTTACAATATTATCAATTTTAACTAACTTGGATTTATGTTTGGTATTGGTATTGGTAAAGCGCTTTACGCGAAGTCCAAAAGTGTCTCTACCCAGACGTAGAAGCTCCTGTGAAATCGATCTTTCTAAAGATTGTGCAATTCAGAAAGGACTTACCGAAAATGCCAAAAAATATTCCCTTTCGATCAAAAAATCCGAAACTGGATCAGGTCATCCTTTTGAAGCGTCTAATCTTCCCTCGTACATCCTGTTTGCGAATAGTATCGAAAAAAATATCGCTTCACTGCACTCTATGAGCCTTGGTCGTCTTTTAAAAGACGCTAGTGGCGAAGGTATTTATTTATTTATTTATTTACTTGTTTTTGGGACGTCGACAGAACCCTGGAAGGTTCCAATATGACGTCCACATTCAATACATTTATATATATATATATATATATATATATATATATATATATATATATATTATTATACAATTAAATAGGTAGTTCGTAAAATTTGCAATTAAAACATTTTATTATTATTTCCCCTTGAAAAACATCTGATCGAAAATTTGAGATTTACTTTTAATTCAATAGATTTTTGACTTTTTAACGATATTTAAATTTTTGTTCTATAAATATTCAATCAAGACGGAACTAGAATTGGTAATTATTTGCCAGGTTCTGCGAGTCGCCAAATTGGAAGACCACTATGGTAAATTGTATTTAAAAAGACTAATATTTATACTAAACCTTGAAAGTATTTT
This sequence comes from Enochrus cinctus, assembly GCA_033557785.1. NCBI lineage: Eukaryota > Metazoa > Arthropoda > Insecta > Coleoptera > Hydrophilidae > Enochrus > Enochrus cinctus. The sequence goes on along the minus strand of JAUIMW010002504.1, from coordinate 3,805 downwards.
ATGGTAAATCTAATTCTTGATTTTGGGCCAGTTGTAGATACTATTAGATAATCACAGATTGTTTATAAAAAATCTTATTTTTCTAGGAATTAGATCAGAAGTAGAATGTTTGCTAATTCCAGTTGCTACTGGTATGAGTATAGTAATAAGTTTGTTAACAATACGCCAATTAAAACCTTCTGCTAAATATGTTATTTGGTCTAGAATTGATCAAAAATCTTGCATTAAAAGTGTTGTTACTGCAGGTAAGTTAATTGCATTATATTATTATTACTTCTACTGGAAAATAAAGTAATTCAAGTAGAATCTTTTTAGTATAATATAATGTGCCATTATAAAATTTTCTGTCTATATATAACGCTAAAAAATTAGTAAAAATACAAAAATGTTGATTATTCAACATTCAAGCGATAATTATGTTACGAAAGTGAGCGTATAGAATATTTTATATGCGAAGATTCCAGACGTTCAAGAAAGAAACCCGCTAGAAACGCCTAGAAGGTTCTGGAACCGCCGCTCTCGCATATATAAGGATGGGAGTGCAGTTAGTCAGAGAGTTTAGTTCGGATCGGATCGTCAGCCAACCTCTAAGTGTAAAGTATTTAGTGCAAAATAAATTAAGTAAAACAAACACTAGTGTTACTACAAACCCTGTAAAATAAATCAAATTCGTAAGTGTGGGATTAGTAACCAGTGTCTGTGACTAATAAATTTAGCAAGATGGGGCCCAAAAAGCCGGGCTCTCCATCAAAAGAATCCGCGGCTGCTACCGGCGAAGACATGATGCAGCCTTTAACAGCCATGTTTCTAAAACTGAATCAAGATTTAAATGATAAAATTGACTAACTAATTGAGTTATAAAATAGACAAACACAAGAGTGAATTTAGTAATAAAACGGCCATACAAAAAAAACAAACGAAGGTGCGGCATCGGCGTCGACGCACCATTAAATACATCGGCACGCCCGGGTCTGGGAAAACAGCGGCTTAAATAGCAATAGAGCATTCGGCACTCGTTGATAAAGGTTTGAAGATGATAATTAATCGGACGAAACTGGGTAGTAAAACTTAAGAGGCAAAACACGAAATCTTCAAGAGTAACGAACAGATCGTGCAACAAAACCAAAAACCTGGTTTGAAACAGCTCAGCACGCCTAGCGGACTCCAGAAAACGCCCAGGGGAACACCAATAGTAGCGGTGGAAACTCTAAACGCGGATCGAGCGGGTACATGCGGAATAAAACACGTGATGAACATAGTTCGTCGTCCTCGTACAGTTAGTGGGGGGGCGGGTATGTCGAGAAGTAGAACCGGGAGTGTGCAAGTGACAAAAGTAAACGGTTTATTGCTAATGAGCGGGACACAGTCCCGGCAATCGGGACACCAAAGGCCAGTATTTGCAGCTAGCACGGAACCCGGACATCTCTCTGGCGGGCAAGTTCCTCAAGTGTTAGGTACGCCATCTGCGAGTACTGCAGGGAACTAATCGAATACCCCTTACCACTTCCCCTTGTGGAATGTAATACTACGTTACCACACCTCCTAAAAAATTAAAAACAGAGCCTAAGGGATAATATGCAGTGTGGAAAGTTGGCTTTCGACGGCAACCCGTACCATCACATGGCGACCCCAATGAGAACCGGCTCGCAGGACGCAGCGATAGCCCACCGGACGAGGGTGGCGGACCCATCATTAGCAATAGCCAGCGGCGTTATCGTAGGCAGCGGCAGCAGGAACAGCAAAGGCGGACGCATCCAGAACAGCTCAGGTTCAGGTATCGCAGGCGTTACCTCTTCTTTCGCGGCGGCCCCAGCGCCCAGATAGCAGTGCAACAATCTCAGCAAGCGACATCAAATTTCGAGTACGATGACAATGAGTAAAACATCGGAATAGGAGATTTGATCATTGACTTGGATGCGGATCGTAGGAGTACTGCTCGGGACGATTAGTCTTAAGAGAGTTATGAAAGTGAACATATAGAATATTCTAGATACGAAAATTCTAGGCGCTCGAGAAAGAAACCCGGTAGAAACACCTAGATGGTTCTGGAACACCCAAGGAGTTTAGTTCGGATGGGATCGCCAGCACAAGCGCAATTGTACATATAACCCCTAAGTGTAAAGTAGTTAGTGCAAAATAAATTAAGCAAAACAACTAACCTAACCCTAGCAAAAATTTTTTTTTGTTGGGTTACTCTATTTTTTTAAGTAATTGTGATGATTGTTCAAGTATAGAATAAACCATAAGATCGCAGAAAATGCAGTTTATTTGGATCTGACAAGGCTGCATACATTTTGCCTGAAAACTAGGGAGATGATGATGGTCATGGAACAACACCGCGATTAAATTAATACACAAGAAAAATCTTAAGAACTACAGGCCAATAAGTATAGTCTATGATGCATGCAAGGTGATTTAAAAAATCATCACGAATCAATTAACTTTTCAATTCGGCTCATTTAAATCCAGGGAACAGATTCGGGAAAAATAATACAGTATCATGGATCTCTTATTTACAGTACGTGAGTTAATATCAAGATGCCAGGAGTATGACGTTCCACTGTGTTGTGCATTTGTTGACTACGAAAAAGCTTTTGACTCTGTCAAAAAATACCGCAATAATACAGTTACTTATAAAAAAAATCATCGACTTTTATCGAAATCATCCAGAATACCTTCAATTCTGCAATGTCGTCAATTAAACTTCAAGATGAAATTGATCGATTTTATATAATGAAGAGAATACGGCAGGGTGATATCTCCAAAATTGATTAAAGCAGCGCTAGAATGTATGTTTCACAGACTTGACTGGAGCAATAAGGGCATACGAATCAATGAACAACACTTACACCATATAAGATTCGCGAGCGACATTGTGCTGTTTGCTCATAACGCCTTTGAACTGTAAGATCTTATGGCGGAGCTTAACTCATCAAGCAGAGAGATTGGTCTGAAGATTAACATAGGAAAGAGAAGAATTATGTTCAATAGCTCAGCCTTTCTAGGGGACTTATACATCGATGACGGACAATTGGAAATTGTTTCGTCTTTCATGTATTTGGGGCAACTTATCACTATGGATGACAACATTACTCCAGCAATGTCTAAAAGAGAGAAACTTGCATAGAACACATTAGGTCGTCTTGGTGGAATATTTAAATTTAAGATACCTCTATGCTTCAAACGAAAGAAATTTGATCAATGTGTTCTATTAACATTGACATACGCCTGCGAAACATGGACTTTCAATACTAAACACATCAAAAAAGGCAAACAACACAGATAGAATAGGAGTCAACCCGGGGCCAGAGACGTAGTTGAAATTGTGAAGGAATATAAATGGAGAAGAGCAGTACACCTGCTAAGGTGTACAGATGATCGCTGATCCGTTTGTGTTGTAAACTGGGAGTCTAGAGCTAAGATGCGGACTATGGGGTGAGAAAATATCTGGGAGTGGTCTGTACAAGAGAGACACAGGGCATATTAAATTGGCCGAACTCGGAGGTCTTTTTCATGAGTGGTTAGGAAATGACTGATGATGATTATGATAATAGCTTTGTAGTTTACTTGGTGAAACAACTTTCTAAAATGTTTCTTTAAAACAAAACTCGTTCGTCATGTGTTTTAGAAGCTCCAGAAAATATTTCCATAATATTTAGTAAAGTGTTTTATCATACAAATTTCTGCCTGTAGTTTTATTTACAAAAATATTTGCACGGGGATTACTCCGATGAAACTGTCTACTATTTATAATAACACAACGCGGTGAATATTTATAAGGCGCGCCACTGGTAGCGTTCCGACC
>JAUIMW010002503.1:0-10613 GCA_033557785.1 Enochrus cinctus | reverse complement strand
GAAAGTGGTCTCCCATGTGCCAGTTTACCGTCTATGTATTCAGGTGTTGGAACTTTGTCAATGAAGATATTGTCAACGCACCTACTACCATTTATTCTTGATGGAAGATTGAAGCTAGGCTTCAGTCCATTTTCATAAAGAAGCATTAACATGGGATATGTATGCCACAATATGCGTAATTATACACCAACTTTTCTTATCAGTAGTTTAGGAAAAGTAGCATACTTTCTTCCAAATATGGCTTTACTAAGAACAAAAGCATTTCTGACGCTGTTATGAACTTGGTTACAATAATGACGGACTGTTTTAATGACTCAAGACCCTCTATAGCTGTCTTCCTTGACCTTGGCTTTTGATACTGTGAATCACATCATTCTCTTGGAAAAACTTGAGTTTTGCGGAGCCAGAGGGACAGCGCTGATCATATTCAATAGCTACTTATCTGGAAGAACCTAGCTATTTAGGGTGAATGACTCAAAGGTAGAAATGTATTTATATATTTAAAAAAATTAAGATATGTTGTTGATAAGAAACTCTCAAAATGTTCTATGTAAGCTTCATACAGTCTTTATTGATCTACAGCATTTTGGTGTTGGGCTCAGCTCACGATGCCCACGTGCTGTGGTATGTCGAAGTCATAGAACCTCCTATTGATGTTCGTAGGCAGTTCCTAGCTGCAAAGTTTGTTCCTAAGCTTGAAGTGGCAAGGACACTGTGTTCCCAACTTCATCTATTCTCTTATAACTTTACCTGCCTTCTTCTACTCCTTAGTTGTAAAACGTTAGCCTCTTCAGCTTCTCTTCTTCTACAATACAAACCTAGCAACGAAAAAGCAATATTTTCTTAGAATTGAAAATGAATATACTGCGTGGAATTGTAATGATACTCCTGAGCGATAGTGAAAGCAATTTCCTCGAAGACAAGCGTAATTTAAATGAAAACAATTTCCAGCGAGTGGAGACTTAATAAGGGAAATTGTAACTGGAGGTATAGTGCGCTTCACGTACATGGGGTAGCCAGGGGGAGGCTTTATTTTATCAAATGTTTGCAGCACGGTATTTCTGGCAAACAGGGATTAATGCGGCGGTTTCGGGCCACCTCAGCCGGCACTCGCCTCCCAGGGTATTAACTGTTTTCTTAGCAACGACAAAGAGTGGTTTTGCCCAGTTCAGAATCCACTTCATTTGCTCTAATCCTCCCTCTTTTTTATTAGAGAACTGGCAGACCACGTCCGTCCGTCATCTGGCACGTGCCAAACTCTCCGGATACTCCCTTTTTTCATTTGTGTTTCCCTGCGTATCGCGAGAAATGACACACACTAAATTTTTTCATCCGCTTTTTCCCTCGCTTGATAACGCGAAATAACCATCTCTTATCCATTTTCGCCTAGGCAATATGTCGCTTTAGTATTTCTGAATGTTATATCTTATATTATTCGCGTTATTCAACAAGATTTTCATTTTTCCTTTGCTTTGTTTCGTTGAAGCTGTGATATATGGAACGTTTTTCTAAGGATTGATCTGCTTGAAAATTTAAAACAGAAAAACAAGAAATTCAAATTAAAAATTTCTAACAGTGCTGCATGCGCATGAACGGAGAGAAGTTTATCTAGGAACGATATTATTTAATACAAGTAAAGTTAATACCTGAAACAGTTTACTGCAAAGGCGAAGCAGGAATTTCATGCAGTGAACTGAACCGAGGCCCGGAGAGCAAAGTAGAGTTCGTTTGAAGTTTCTTCGACAAAAGATTCCTCGAAAGCCATTGTTGCAACTTAAACAAAAGTATAATCATGGCCGCCTTTGATCTTAGTAATATTGTAACGTAAAAGTTTGCGATAATCGTCATGAAAATTTTTAAATTGCATAAAACTAACGAGGTTACACTAAGAACCCGAGACATGGCGACGCCGACGTTGACGTACAAAACTTGAACAAAGGACTTTTATTTCTTCCTCGCATCCAGAGGCGCACGATAAGGAATAAGAACAAAAATTCTAACGTTTGCTTTCCTCCTGGAATACGTATCGGTAATATATTCAAAGACGTTCCAGCCAACTTACGTCCTATTGCATTTTACAGAATATCCTCTGTGTACAGAAACTGTTTTCTCTCTTATATTGCATGCATCGAAACTATAAAGGTTGTTCAATCAGCATTCTATAATATGACAAATTCACTGCTTCCCGGATTTTACCCGGAATCCACCGGTGCCCCCGGATTTTTCCGGGAGCACCTTAATTACCTTAAGCGACCCACTCGGAAACAAACTAGTGGCAAATACACGTAAAAACTATCAAAGCAGACGAAAATTCATAAATAAATAATTAAGACCTAGGTAAAGTCAGACAACGTCCTGTGTATGCATACGGGAGTAAGTGAGGGCCCTAATAAATTTATAAATCAATTTGTATTCCATGCAGCACGTAATAAAATTTTCAAGGGGATCCAGAACCCCTAGTCTTGTTTTTTTATACCTAAAATTAAATATCCATAACCAATTTTCAATCCAATTAAGAAGTTTGAGGCACGACCTTTCTGGCTGGATTATCTCAAAGTTGACGTTCCCAAGGAAGTATGAAAGTAAACAATTTTCCCTATGTTGGCAACTTTACATCACGAGCGCACTAATTAAAACTTCTTCTCGTACTCCTGGAGCAGCTTTAAAAAGGCAAGTTTCACTGTGACAAAGACGAAGCCAAAGAATCGCCTTTTTTGTTTTTATTTAAAACAAATTAAGCTTATCAGGAAGCTGGGAGAAAGCACGCATTCGGGCCAATGAAGCAGAACCAGAGCTAACTCACACTCCCCATCCAATTTCGAAGGTTTCTCCCTTTTTCTTCTGGAGAGCCAAAAGCTTTGTATAATGAGCCGCGTTTCCTTTTTATCAAACATTTTATATTCTGGAGTGTTTGTTGGCCGTAACGTATGAAGTGCGCCATCTATGTGTGGATAGTATTGATTCGCTGGCTAAAATATTCTTGTCGACACTTTATCTCCGAAACAAGAAAACAAGAACGTTTATCTCGTATATTTGAGCAGGGAACATCGCTCGGTCGACTGGAGGAGAGGTCTTGCCTCTTCGCATTTCTATGGAGGACATATCTGGTTTACAAGGCCGTTACTTCTGACGGGTTTCCATTCTCGATTAGGCCAATCGCATTCCATAACTGTCTGCCTTTTTAGAGCTGGCATTACGCCTCGCTGAAACTTCCAGGCTGTACTTTATAGTTTAGTGGATCTTTAAGCAGATTTTTTGTGTTATATTCATCCTGGGATGGTATTTAAGTTCTCTTGCAGTCGTTTTAGCCATTCCCGGAGTTTCCGGATTTTAACCGGATTTCCCGGATTTTACCCGGAACCACCGGAGTTTATCCGGAACTCCCGGATTTTATCTGGAATTCCCGAATTTTACCAGGAATTCCCGGAGTCACCCGGATTTTCTAAGAGCTGCATTTACTTTCGTATACTATTGGATTGAGTTGTAGCAGGTACCTGAGGGACACTTCATGTCCCCCATAATGTTAAGTAACTTTTTATGATTAATTTTTAAATAATATAAAAAAGCTGCAATAAAGGATGGACTCTATCAATGAGTTAGTTCGTCGTCGAATCAGCGAAGCTAATCGGTACTACTCAAGTTTGGCTGTATAACCCCACTCGGCGAAAAGGATACTCCCCAAAACTCCAGAAGAAATGGGAAGGGCCATACGAAGTTATCAAGCTGGTAAATGACGTCATTTATAGAATTCTGAAAAGGATCCAGACAAAAATAGTTCACAGAAATCGCTTGACTTCCTATAACGGAAATCACGAAGAAGAGGAGCTTAGAGTCCAATTGCTTTCATAATGAAGGCACAAAATGGCAGGGAATTTCGTCATGGCATAACTGTTGAACAGAGCGCCGATCTGTTAAAAGTGTCCAAGGATCATGCTTTGGTTCACTGTGTGTCAGCAGATTTGAAGAACAAGCGGATAGCTTCAAACTTTAGGAAAAGGTTTGGACAAATTCTGGACCTTCAAGAGCAAGTTTAACGGCTGAAACGGGTATTAACCATCAGGAATGGCAAACATCAGTTATATTATTTGATGAAGAAAGAAAAATATTTCCACAAATCTACGTATGATAGTCTTTGGGAAGCTCGTCGTGAATTGAAGAGGAACGCCGAAGAATATGGTCTGATCATGCCGAAGATTGCGCACTTAATCGACTGGATTGGAGAGTCATAAGAAGGGCTCGGAAATCAAGGTGAAAGTTTGTTGTTATATATATATATATATATATATATATATATATATATATATAAGAACGTGGATTATCAAACGAGACATTTTGCTAGAACTTTCTAGATGCAAAAATTCCAGATTGTTAGTTGGTGTCACGAGAAAAGAAAAATTTAAAGAGGTGAATCTGGTTGTTGGGAAACGATACATTAAAATTGAGGGCTGGGTTCTTCTGAACATGGAGGAAGATTTCAACGGATTCTGTCACGTTGAGCTTATACCTCTTCGAGACCTTAGAAAGACAAACGGGTAAGAATGGGAAGGAGTGTGTTCAGAAAAGGAAATATATGTGGCAAAGCTAGATCTGTCAGGCCTATTGTTCAAACAGTGGAGATATTCCTTATAGCGTAGACTGAAATGTCGACCAGTGTGTCCCATATAATTGATCCCACACTTGCTCACACAAAGCCTTTGAAGTAGTTATTCTCAAGGAAAGGAAATGAAACACTTTAGAATTGTAAACATCACGACACAGCAGTCCTTGTCAGCCTTGGTAACAACAAGGCTGTTGTTAACTCTAACCGTAAAAGAAGAGAGGGCATGATGGCTATATCCCGGGGAGGGGGCTGCTAAATCAAGCTAAGTATTCTGTACACACCAACAGTGGGAACAGGTAAAAGAAAATCAATGATATGTGAAAGTGAAAGGTATTTTACCTCAAAATTAACCTAAAAGTCACTGAATCTGTACTCTGAAAGCTTTTATCTTCATTTTCTAAGCATTTATACATACTTTTTTATTTAAGAGGGATCGGTAGCTGCTGTTGAAAAAGACACTGTTGACTGTAGCAGTTATTTTATTATAAAGTATTCGTTACGAAATATGTATTCAGCATATCATTTTATGGACTAGATATGGTTTTTTGAAAGAACATAACAAAAAATTCCATGTCTTGAGGGATATTGTTCCATTCCTCCCGAAGCTGTTCCGCTAAAGTCTGAAGGGTATTTGCCTGTGGTCGATCTTGCAATCTTCTCCCCGTTACACTTCAAAGATGTTCAATTGAATTCAGATCTGGGCTGTTAGCTGGCCAGTCTATTACCTCAAGATTTTCGTCGTGCGCCGATTCTAATTTATTCTACCCACCGTATCATCTGCAAAAGCTCTTACTAATCTCACAGTACTTTCTCGTATGAACGTCATGAACGCACAGTCTCAATATTATATACGAAGAATCTTGCATCGATCAACTTAGTTCAACTTTTGGGGATGAAGCCAAGCCAAACTGGTACACTGAATTTAATAGTTTTAAAACCAACATCTTCTGACTGTGGTGCTCAACGTGTTGACACGCCCGCTCTCGCCACTTGATCTCTGTAAAACAAATAGTTTTCGGTATACCTTTTGCCCCGTAGATTCTTAGTTTTTTGAGTAAAATACTATGGTTATGCTTGTAAAATGTCTCGCTCAAATCCAAGAACATTACGAGGTTATAAGCATGCACCATGCTACTCATCTCGGTTTTGTTCATGTTTTTTTTAATATATATTTTCAATAAAAATATCTTGTTACATAACTCTATATCTACGCAGCTACTTCAATCAGTCTCTAAAGGAAATTTCATTGTCTTAATAGACACACAAGTTTATTACTGTTGAGGAGAATTGAAGACACACATCGTCCAAGGACAAAGATAGATTCTTTTGTAGATGATCACGTTTTGTTGTGAACAAGTAGAACAGAAGACTTCGAGGGGTTTACGCGCAAGCAGTGTTCTGTTCAGTGTTCAAGACATTCATATAAACGGGAGGTGTAAATTATATAGAGTAGTGGTCCCAAAATTGACCTCTGAGGTACTCCACAATTCAAGTCAATAGAAGTAGTCAGCCGACCGCCCAACCTTGCTCTCTGGAGCCTGCCAGAGAGGTAAGACTGAAAAAACGAAATAGCAGGATGAGACAGTCTGACATGATGAAGAATTACAAGCAAAAGCCAATGATCGATGATATCAAATGTGAGTCTATCAACACAAGAGCAACATCGTTACTGATGTCATCAGTTATTGCGAACAAAGCAATAGCACAACCAAGTCGTGGCCTAAAACTAGACTGCACGACAGATTGTGAGAAATACTAAATTTCTTAAGGACTGATAATGTGCCCATGCACCCTCAACTTCGCCACCTGAACTTAACCAAAGCTTTATCTCTCAAGGACATCATTAAACGAGCGTTTGTAAGAACGAAATTTATTACTACATAAATTAAGCTATGGTCGGATATTCCATGAAGACCAACGACGCCTTTATCAAAATATAAGATATCATGAGAGACCAAAAATTGAGTTATTAATTGAGACAATCCTAAACGTTCAACGACAGAACGATGTAAACGAACAGACAATGAGTTAGAAAGAAGATTGACATCAGTATCATCCAGGCAACAAAATATATCAGCGCCCAACATCCTATCTCTCCACGACATCTGTTTTCTCTCGATTGGATCAGTATCTCCCTTATCTCTTTGTTTCTAAGTCTATACATCCTTGAAATCTCATCTCTGCCGCTTGAATTCTTCCCCTTTTGCTCGAGTTGGTTGTCCACATTTCACATCCGTTCAAGAATATTGGTCTATAAATTGTCATGTATAGAACCACCCTCCTTTCTTTTCCTACTCCTTGGTCTTTAGTTAAGCATTCTTCATAGTGAAGTAGCTAGTGGTTGTCGCCATTAGTCTATAGTTTATCTATCCCTTCAAACTTCCATCCTCACAGTCTTTCTCAGGCATGTAAAATTCTTGCCTGTTCCAGTTCTCTACTATTTACTTTTTTATGCTTCTTCACCTCATTCTTGTTTAACACCATAACCTTTGTTTTGTCTACATTGATGTTCATGCTGGTTTCGATCAGGTGTTCGTTCCATATATTTTCATTGCGTCGCAGATCGACCTCGTTTTTCGCTAGTATTTCAAGATCCTCTACAAAGACTCATTGAGTTATCGACACTCTCTATAGCGTCCAACTTTCATTTTATTTGTGCTGCTTCTTGCTGCAGACTTTGAATGGTGACAAGCTCTCATGATTCACTGTTTTTTGTTCTTATATTTAGTTCTTCTGTACTAATAGCTTCCACTAGATGATCTACAACTTCTTTCTCCTTCCATATCCTCCACACTTTATTTCAGAGTACTCCATGGAAGGCCTTCTCAAGGTCCACAAATTGAGTTTTTTCTATTAGATTTCTGATGATGATTCTGTGTTGCTTTTCTTCCATTATTGTTTTGTTCAATCTAGCAAGAGAGCAATGTAGTTGTTGCATACCCTAGTACAGTGGTCCCCAACACTATGTCCGCGAGCACAAATGCAATGCCAACGATCACATTGACTCAGAGATTTATTTCTTTTATACTATTATTTGCCACATATTATTTATTTTACATAAAAGAATAAACGACAATTTTGATATTTTATAATTATATTTTTGGAATTATATTTTTTTGTGCATTGAAAAAATAAATGGTGCCCACAGCTACAATGTTCTCTTAGGTGCAAAAAGGTTGGAGACCTCTGCCTTAGTATCTTCTCTTTTGTGGATAGGAATAATCACTGCCTTCTCCTAATCTGTTGGTATTACTTTCTCTTCGTAAACCCTGTTCAACATTCTTAACAGCAATTGCTGTTCTTCTTCGTCCATGTTCTTCAGCTGTCCCGCTCTCATTCCACTATGCCCTAGTGCCTTTCTTAGTTTGATCAGTGCTGCGTTCATCTCTTGCTCTGTTATTTCTTCAATTATCTTTGTAAAACTATTCCACATTTCCTTCACATTGAGAGTATTCGAATGGTCGGTCTTTCCCTCTATTGTGTATGCTCTCATTAAGATCTTCTTTCCACTGCTCAACAGTGCCAGACATTTATCCCTTTGCTGTCACCTTCGTTAACTACCATATATGATCATTATTGTTTCGGACTTGGAACTTACACACTTCCATTGTCTTTTTGAATGCTCCATGTTTCTCTCTAACACACATCCCACACCTGCCTTTGCTCTTTCACTTCACTGTGGTTTCCCTTTTTCTTTGTTCCAATTATAGCCAAAACAATCAGTTCTGCCTTCTCTATTTCTTTCACCAATTAATCTCTCTTCCATTCCAACTTCTTTTGTTCCAAGTGCAGCATAAGTCGCTTAATTTTTCTTCTAAACACCTCGACTGAAAGCATCTTAAGGCTAGCAGGCACCTTATTGTAAACACTCGCAAGAGTGTATGAAAAAGATTTCTTCGTATTCTCTTTATAAAATCGAGGAACAGCGAGTGTATCCTTCCTGCGAATGTTCACGTTGTGCACATCAGTTCTAAAGGTGATCCTTCGATAAAGATATGGCGGAGCACGCGTAAAAATAATATTATGGTACTAAAGCACTACATGAACACTCCATCTGGTTGCCATGTCGACCCAGCCCGTCCTCCCCAGCAGATAAGATACGCGATCTCGTCCCCTTAAACCATACACGAACCTTAAACGTGATTTTTGGACCCTCTGTATTTGAGCTCTATCAGCCGAATCCAAACAAGGATAATAGACAACACTACAGTAATTGAAATTGGACAGGATTAGCGACTCTGATAATAAGATTTTAAGACGTCTAGTCAGCAGGTGTCTACTGTTGTAAAGTAATTTAAGTGAGCCCCAAACTCCTGGCATGACCTTTAATTGGTAGTCCAACCCCTTTAACATACACATTTACATTGTTAGTCACCCTATCACGCACTGTTCCTCCAATTCACGGTTAAGCAGTTGACAACCTTGACGAACTGCAGAACCCGGGAAAGACATGTAGACTTGTGTATCGTCGGCGCATGCATGAAATTTGCAGTTGGTAAGGCTATTATAAATAAAAGAGGTGTAAATGGTGAACACAATTGGACCCAAGACTAAGCCCTGCGGCACACCCGAAACAACAGCACCAACCCTAGAATAATCACCGTTCAAATTCACTTGAGGGCCTATAGACGACATAGAAGCAACATCAAAAAGTCGATTCAACGCATTCACATCTTTAAGGTGAGCGGGCAAACCATGAGAAAGCCCACTGCTAATACCATCTTTTTTTCACTATAAAGAACTGTTACCTCGATTATTCCTTGAGTCAAACGCACAAAATTCTCTTTTCGTCAACCATGAAGCATTAGATCTTTTATTAACAACTGTTTCAATATCTCCAGAAGAGTAGACCAAATGCCAAATCATCTCTGAATTGACGAACACTTGGTTCACTTAAAATAGGAGCTATATTTATTACTGCAAAAATCAAGCTATGGTCGGATATTCCATGGAGATCAACGACGCCTGCATCAAAATATAAGGTATCATGAGAGACCAAAAAATGATGATGATGAGTTAGAAAGAAGATTGGCATTAATATCACCCAGGCAGCAAAATACATCGGCACCCAACATCCTATTAGGAATCAACACGACTAAGAAATGAGCTAAAGCTGGATGATGGAGGATTACAAACAGTACCAACAACAGCGGTCCTTCCAGACTCAGCTAGTCTCAAACAAATCTGCTCATATAATGGAATAGAAGCAGTGCAATCCGCACATCGAAAACATCCCTACCATATACAACGCCACCACCTATTTTAAAACCAAACTTGGGCTATAAATTGTCCACCGTCCTTTCTTTTACCCCTTCTTAGTCTTTAGTAAAGCATTCCTTATTCTAAAGCTTATCTCTCCCTCTTCCATCCTCACAGAAAACTTGTCTTAGAGATGTAAAATTCTTGTCTATTCTAGTCCTCTACCATTTTCTTTTACCTTCACCTCACTCTTGTTTATCACCATAACCTTTGTTCAGTCTATATTGATATTCATGCTGGTTTGTGTTGTAGATCGGCCTCACTTTTCGCTATTATTGCAAGATCCTCTCTAAAGACACATTGAGTTATAGACCCTCACTCTCTCTCTTTAGTCTTTGGTGCCGATCTTCCATTTTTGTTTAGCTATCTTTAATATCCTTCGTTATACAGTCCAATTAAACAACAATTAGCTCAGTAGTCCTCCTTATCGCAGACATTCTTATATATGCCGTAAGCGAACGCGTACGCCAGAATTGGTTTGCGAAATTCCGTTCTGTCGATACGTCATAGGAAGATCTGGAGCGCTCGGGTAGATCATCGATAGTTGATGAAGATCAGTTTCCATTTGTTTATTCGCTCAATAGAAAAAATCGTTTCTTTGGATGCCTGCAAAATGCACCTTGAGCAGTTTTTCGTTCAGAAAACTGGGAAATTCTGAATTTTATTTAAAGTTGAGATAATGAATATTTTTTTTTTTGACTGGTTCAACTGTTCCAGAGTGAACAGTATAAGATGGAGATCAAAGTTAAGAATG
>JAUIMW010002502.1:0-10615 GCA_033557785.1 Enochrus cinctus | reverse complement strand
CCTTACCTTTGGTGTAAATGTGGTGCTATAATAAACGAATGCTTCTCCAAATTTTTTGGAAAACTATAAACATTTTCTGTGTCCGGAACAGCAAAGCATATCACATGCATTTGTACAGACATGTGATTAGAAAGTACATGACTCGAGCTTACTTTTAAAAGTCTTATTTCATTCACAATTGTACTGCTTAAAGAAACCATGCACACCTAAAAAAAAAAATTTTATTAATTTAGTTATAAGCAAAAACTACCACGTAAAGCTTTACATAAGCACCACACTGAACAGCAGTTTTTATATTTCCTTCAATTGGTATAGTTCCTGTTATCCTAGGCATATAGAACGTCTGGCTCCAATCTGGTTTTGCCAATTGAAGTGAAGGACTCATATTCCAAGTTTTACCCAATCCGATGCCTACATGAAAAGTCTCCTGAAAACACAAATTAAAATATATAAAACATAAATTTGTTTATATGTAAAAAAAGAACCCACTTCTAATTTAGGAGGAGTGACAACACCGTGATGATTGATACGACAAAGTTCCTTATCGTTAACAAAAATTGCTATAGGACATCCTAGCATATTTAACAACAAACACCAAGGCAAGAGTTCCACTAAAAGGGCACTGGAATGAAGGCAAGCATTTTGGTATTTAACCTGAACGTGAGTTAATGGTTGGTCATCAATAACATATTCCGATTCATCAATATCCTCAAAAAAGTATGGCCAGTTCGATTTGTCATACTTGCTCAAAATATCCAAAATTTCATTTATATCTTCATTCTCATGCTTTTTAAAGAATTCCTTTTGGTCCACCAAGCTATAGTTCAAAGGAACGTAAGGATTCGAAGTTGGAGTCCCACCTCTAAAATTCAAGAAAAAAATGATTCAACTATCAATACTTACACAAAAAAAATACTTACTCTAATTGAAACGTCAGTTGATGGGAGTGGTCAATAGTTCCAGGGCAATAAAGCTGCTGGTACTCCCCTCGACCCCTAACAGTATTCTCTAACTGCACGTTTAATGTAGGTGTGGCAATTTGAACCTTTGAGCTAATTGGCAGATTTGATCGGACCATGAACAAAGGCCACAAAATAGCCAGAATTTTCTTGCCCTTCAAAAAATTTTGGACTACAATTCGGCACCAAATGCTTAGGAATCGTCCACGCTCTTGCAGAGGAACTAAAAAAAAAAAAGATGTATTGGCTTTCATTCATCAAAGCTGTATTAGATTACCTTTTACAAGCCACGGTTGGGCACATTTGGTGTTTTCCATAAGTGGAATGTCCCCAGACCACGCAGACTCCAATCCAAAGAATCTAATACGCAAAAAGTATTTCTTTTCTGTGTTTAATAACAAAGACGGAGGCGTGCTCTTTCCATTTATAATATAACTAGATAAATTCTTAAAATCCTTATCTTTTTGGCTCTCCTCAACTACCTTCAGCTCAAAATGCTCCAGGAGCATGTTGCATAAAAGTAATTGCCCGGAAAAGGTTACTTTTTTTTGGGTGGAAGACAACTTCTTGACAGTAACTATCAAAGAAATATTGTCTTTTTCCGATATGATTAAAACTTCAGATCCTTCATTATCAATCTGGAAAGGTTTTGACCAAATCCAATGGTGATCTTCGAGCGCCACACTAAGGACTTGCTTGTACTTTTGGGATCGCCACGAGTAAAGATGGCAGTGTCGCGTGGGAAGCAATATTTCCTCTTTTCCAGATTGCCCAAACCGCAGATGAACATTTGTGTCGTTGCAAATCACATAGTGCGTCGCCACAACTAATTCGTCCGAAGAATCTTTACTCATAGTCTGGCCCCACAATTGACTACTTACTAGTAGAGTATGGGCGGCTGCTGCCCCAAATTTGAATCTTATTGGACTCGAAGCAAAATTAACGCTTATATTCTTAGCCGAATTGATTTCTAGTTTACCTTTGAATTCTTCTATTAAATCTAAATTCGTTAAAAATGCATAATCTAATATGGAACACTTCACGGAAGTGTCTAAGTCGAACGAAAACATCTTGAATTTCCAAGTGGATAAATACGCCCTGGCAGTGTTTAAATTTAAAGTAAGAAAACATTGTGATTCGGGGATGGCCATATCGCAAACGTATTGCTTCAAGGATTCTGGCATAGCCGAGATAACTTTTTTGTCGAAATAATTATATAAAGATACGTTTATGTGATTAATTATTAACGATACAGTTAAATCGGGAATTAGGGATTTGTTAAAGTAAGAATCAACCCTTATACAACCAGCTAAAGCCCTAGGTGATATTAAAATTTTTGAGTGGTAATCTTCTGAACTTTCGTTAGCTGAAGTGAGCAAAACCCGCCAAGTACATGCGACCGCAGGTTGGGGTTCGCTTCTTGGAAGTTCCAGGTGGCACATCTCGCTTTCTGATAAGTAAAATTGGGTATAAGGTTGGTAACTTCCGTGGCAATCTGACCAGTATTGCAAGTGACATAGCACTTGCTGGTCTTCTTTTTCATTTGCGTTGGTAATTTTAAAAGGAACTGGAAATACTCGCACTTTAGTTAAAGCCCTCGGTTGGGGGTACCTCCAAGCCATCGCATAAATTCCCTTGTTCCAAAACATCACCTGATAAGGCAACGGAAGTTCATCAACATTATTGCTAGATGAATCGACAAATTGGAAGGCTCCTGCTCGTAAATCATCTTTATAGTGCTGTTCGATATCGTTTTGAAAATCCTCTTCGATGTCTTCATAGGAGTTAGCATCTGTTTCTTTTGGTTCAGTTATGAAGTTCGATGAGAATTCCGTCAGTTCTTTTATAACCATGTTGATGCACTTGACTTGCTCTGGGCTTACGTCTATTAGAATTGTTTCTGTTTCCATTGTTACTTGGATTTGCGGGTTGCTGTCTACCGTTTGCCAAGACTCCCAAAATAAACCAAACTGAAACATAAAATTTTGATTTTTAAATGATTTACTACTTATAAAGCAATCTTAATTCTTCAGTTCCTTAGACTGTCTTATAATAAAATTGCAAGGAAAACACCCAGCTTAATTGCAAGTAAAAGAAAGCAAAGTACACCACACATTAAATGAAACATTAAAATTGTATTTCTTACCTCAATAGTAAAACTCCACGGATTCAAAAGCAGTCTTGTATATTCTTCACTAACTACACCTAAAGTTAGGCTTTCCACCGTAACCACATTGCACAACCTCTCAGGCCTATTAGATAAAGTCAATATATTGGTCAATTTACCCAAACTCAAGTTAACTTCTCTCTCATTATCAGTTTTTACCGACAATACAATTTGTGATAACCGAACATTAATAATACTGATTCCTCCGATCATCTCCTTAATTTCTTTGAACTTCATGTAAGTGTCGCTCACTCTCGAGCCAAACGAACTCTTATCATCTGGAGAATTTCTAACAGCTATTTCCTTCGAGGCGGTACCTGCAGAATTATACTGGAATTGTTGAAGAATCTTATTTTGAACGTCCAACAAGTACGTATAACGTGGTAGAGACACCAAAATTTTGGTAGGTTTTGCTACTTCCATGTCTAAGGTTGTCACACTTCCAATTCCCTTCATCCACTTCAAAGTTAAGAAGGCCGGGAGAACTCCTGTGTCTGGATGGGGCTCTCCAGATCTAGTCTCGACTAAGTTAACAGGGAAGTCGCTTCCAGTCGGAATGGATTTGATGCGGTTGTACTCTGGCCCACTTATTTTAATACTGATATCAAAGCACGAAATTTGCAGTTTTGTGCCAATTTGAGTATGTGAAAAAAATGCGTTCGGTTGTGATAGACATATGTAGAACAACGGCTGAATTCGGTTGGAATTTTTGCTTCTTGCGTCGTCAGTACTACCCTCTTCTGAAGCTTCGTAACCCTTTTCATTTTTAGGCTGTAAAATAACTCACATTAACTTAAATAACACTTGCATTAAGTAACTTACATCTATCAACTTTATTTTATTTTTTATTTTTGAGAAAAAGCTCTGTTTAACTGCATCTGCACTTTCATACAAAACAAGAGAAATATTCCCAGCAGTAACAAGAGCTTCTACGGGAATCATACTGGTTATCGAAGAAACAGAACTACTAATTTTTGGTTCGCTAGAAGGTTCACTCTCCACAATTTTGGTTATTATCACCGATGAAAACATACTTCTCAGGTCAGAAGTTTCAAATCCAGAATCTTTTACCAGTTCTTCCATTTGATTCTTGTTTTCTTTTGAAAAATTATAAGTTCTAGAAAACTGTGGATAAGGCATTACCACTTCGGGTCGATTTACCTCTTCAGGCAGAGTAGGTTCAAATAGATACGAGAACTCATTCATCAACGAAGAAGCCAGTTTCATCTGACAAAGGGCTACGTTTATTTGGATGTCAGTTATAAAATTGACTTCCAGCGAGTGCCCACATACGACGTCACTTTTATAGATCATTGCCGGTGCCGCTATGAAAAATATGTCAAACTTCGAAATAACAGGCCACAGGGTTAATTCTGGCGAACTCCCAACTTTTCCTTTACCTAGATTCCATTCCAAAGCAGGGTTTTCACTCATTGTTTTAAGTTCCAAATGCCCGATCCTTTGGTTTTTCAAAATAGGAACAAACTCATCCCATCGACCTGTATTCATCGAAATCCCTGTTATATCCAGCTGATACTGACGGTCTTCTACTTCACTACCTAAAACCCAATATTACTTTGTGGATAAGAGAAATGCAAAAGCAAGGAATTTCTTACCAGGTACGTTTAAAATCCTAGCCTGCGCAGCTTGCTGGTAAATGTCCGGCCTACAAGGGGTCCTACAAATAGGATTCTCCGGGTTTGGACTTAAATGGATTCCTTCGATTTGCAGCATAAGAACATTATGAGGAAAATGAATTTCTCCTAATTCTTCAGAAGGCACTATAATTCGAAAACCTCGACATTCCACATAGGCCAACGGCAAATTTCTATTATTTACAACAGCTGAATTCGACTTAGATGATGGCTTCTTTGGAGCACTCTCAGGTATCCGAAGCAATGGCTCTATAACCATGTAGTAACTCCTTAATGTAGTTAAAGATAAAACTATGTCAATGGGCTGGAGAACCACCACAATTTCGGTTATGTACCTTGAAGGTGGAACATTCTCTGCCTTATCTTTAAATTTATTCTTTCGTATAGCGCCCCAAAGGTTATGAGTATGTTTGCAGCTGGCTCTGGTAATCGTTATGTTAGCAAAACTAGTATCTTCTTGGCGCTCCTGGGTTCGAGCCTCTTCGACGCTCCTCATGACAAACCCCAAGAAAGGTCCATGTTTCCAGCTTCCCGTAGCTTTTTGTCTTTTAAAATGCTGTACACTTGCGGAACCCACTTTACTTTTTATTT
This sequence comes from Enochrus cinctus, assembly GCA_033557785.1. NCBI lineage: Eukaryota > Metazoa > Arthropoda > Insecta > Coleoptera > Hydrophilidae > Enochrus > Enochrus cinctus. Next base: position 5,243 of record JAUIMW010002502.1, on the reverse strand, counting down.
TTAAGTAAACACTCTGGAAGTCCAAAGAGCTCACTATATCTTCAGCTTCGAAGGTAAGTTTTAGCTTAGGCATGTGCGTGTACCCCAAATTCGTTGAACTTAAATCTTTCGCGTGGTGTGAGAGAATAGAAACACTAAATCTTGTTATAGTCCATTGAATCCAAGCTGTTAGTTTTACATTTTCGGTTGCTAAATTTTCTGTGTTGACGCTCATTTGGGGGGTGTCTTCGCTTCGAGAGTCCATAGTACTTTCTTTTACAATAGTCGGGGACATAGTAGTGCTTTGGCCAGTAATAGGTGGAAGAACTTCGACTTGCTGTTGGGACTCTGTAGTACTTTCTGGAATAATATTGAAAGCTACTTCTGTAAGCCCATACAAAATACTTGCTATCAAGCATATTTGGACTTCAGACATAGTTATGTCTATAGGCGTCATGTCAATATGAATGCATACTCCAAGTGAACTTATGTCACTTGAGCTTTCAGAAATCGAAGATGATTCACTTTGGGGTTTTGCAAACATTTTGTTTTTTCCCAAGTCTTGTTTCAATTCTGGTTTTGTTTCTACTTTATCTTCGACTTTAATTTCAGATGGATCTTTTGCCGGCTTTGTTGATAGTCCAACAGTTGCGTTTAAAGAAACAGGTTTTAAAAAGTCTAGCTTTTTCCCGAATTGAAGCGTGTAACAGCTGAGATCCGATATGGAGATGGTCCAAGGGAAACTGGGTTTATCTTTGGACCATATATTTTCTGGTAGTTTTAAAGGCAGAGCGGTGACAAATTTGCGAAGGTTGTATTTTTGTGCTGCGCTTCTTATTGTTGCAGATGGTAGAGTTACTACGAGGATTTCAGGGGGTAAGTCTTTTCTCATTGCGTTGTTTACAGCTTCTTGAATGCCTGAAATAAAAAAACAATTCAAATCATGTTTGATCTTATGTAGAGAATAATTGCTTGCTTGTTAAATGCATGTGATTATTTTTAGTGTAAAGTTTTGCACATCAGAAGTAGAAGAAAGGTGGTGAAGATGACTTCCCAAGAAAATTGACTTACCTTGAGATCCAATGGCAGATAACGATTGTACAGGAAAATAGATAGTACACTGGGAAATATCACCGCACAAAAGCATCCCCTTCCAAACTTTAAACCATTTTTTCAAAAATTCATAAATTTTTTCTTGGATCTGCAAAAAAAAATATTTATGTCTTCAATAACAATTTTGATTTTAAGCCAACTTACATCGACTTCCTCGTCTTCTTTAGGAGCCTTTTGGGCTCTAGGAGGTTGATAAACATGGTCTCGTTCCGAACTGCTATGAATGGATTCATGAGCCGTCCCAACTCTTCTGGGCGTCTCAGTTGCGCTAATGCTTGTATCAGAATACCGTTTCTTTGTGAAAGATTCGCCTAAAAATTCCAAGTTTTAATAATCTAGAAAAATCTACAAGTGAAAGTGTATTACTTTGTGGTATATCTATCCTAGTTGGCGTGTTGTAATAAATCGGTTTATAAAGTAACCATTTGCAAAGCAATGGGTCGACGCATATCCGGATTTCTTGTAAAGAGAAAATAACTATCGGAGCGTGATCATCATTATCAGGGTGCAATGGAAATTGTATTGTAGCTGAAAAGAGGGGACCATCCTCTACGTCCTTGGGTTTTTTCTCGGCTTTCATTTCAGGACCGGATATAAAGAGAACTTGCTGTATTTCTCGGGTGGAATAAAAACTTGAGGTTAAATCCAGTGAGCTGCTATACACCATAATGGGGTTAAAAATAAATGATTTAATTGAACCTAAACTCATATCGATTGTGTTGGTCGATTTCGTAACAACTTTCTTGAAGCGTATAGTTTCAATGCAAAATTCTAAATAAGCCATTCCGTAGTCTTTAGAGGCTTCCGAAATTAAGGAGCTATTCATCACATCATTGTTTCCCACATCTTGCTGAATTAATTTGTACAGAATTTGAGCGACTAGCACCATTTTGGGATTAGATCCGGTTATCGCTATAGTTTCGGATTCAAAAGTCATTTCTTCGTGTGGAATGTCAGGCTCCACCCAATACTCCGGGCTTATTATTCTCTTATACTGGAAAGCTGCACAACTGGGAGTGATAATGGTAGTTTGGCGGTTTTGGTCTAAAATTAATCGGCTGCATAAGTTTATAACTTTTACGTTCATGTCTGAGTGGCAAGCTTCGAACATTTTTTTCGGGGGATCGGGCAGTTGGCACGTTGTTTGGACAAGTCTTTTTGTGTACATGGGATTTGTAATTCTAATGTCTAAACATTGACATTCTATGGTGAACCGAGGAAGGAATGGACGTTCAATTTTTGCTTCTGCTGCAGAGGACAGAGTTTGAAGGCCAGATTTCTGCAAAATTAAGAGAATGTTAGCGAGATGTGAAAATGACAAAAGCTTTACTAACCTTGCGTTTTCTGAAAAAGTACCCTTTGGAAGCTACGAAATAAGGGTGGTCCATTAAATGAAACTCTATGACCGGAGCTAAAATGGTTATTTGCGTGGTTTTCATAGGAATGCTTTCATTTAAGGCATCAAAATCGTCTTCGGAAGGGGGCAAGAGTTCATGTAAAGAGGGTTGTTGTTCAGGAGTGCTGTATGGCGTGTATTCGTAAAGAGAAGCAGCTGCTTGTAGGCTGCTCAATCGATGAAAGAATCCAGAGCAAAGCTTTAAACGCATTGGGCCACAAACGAAACGTATCAGAGATTTTTCCGCTAGGTTACTAGAAGCAAATACAGTTAAGTAGCAGTGGAAGAAGTCTATTTGAAATCTCACCTATATTCCAAATCGCTGCCCAATTCCGAAAGCCGTTCGCTCGTCATATCATCAGGAACTTCCAACTGATAAATTATATCCAAAGCTAAAGCAGGCGTTCGCTCCAAAAGTATTGCTTCTGTAGTAGTTTCTACATGGTAATCCCAATTCACATTATATTTTCTTCTTTGGCCTTTATTTTCTATAGCCTCAGCATCAAACAACGAATCAGTCTTATGGTTATTAGTTTCTTGACCTAAAATTAATCCAAGTATATATTTTCATTTATTAACAAGCAAAAATCCTGCATACCAGCTCTAAAAAAGTCTTGACCGCTCACACCATCTGGAACGTCTATTTGCCCGCAGCTGCAATATCCCAAAGGGGCAAGCACAATCTCACTGATGCCAAACGCAACGTGACTCCACTTTTTTCCAAGAGTAATGGTTTCGCTAAATAATCCTTGCAGTTGAAGAGTAATCAAAGGCCAATATTTTAATTTTTTTTGCTGGTAGTAACCCCTATCAGTGCTGGATTCGGAAACTTTAAATGTTAGCGAGGCGTTATCCACGTAAAACCCTATTTGCATCGCATGCCCCATGGAAATACCTTCTTCATCTTTGCTCCACTCGAAATTTTGTGACGGGAGAATTGAAGGAACAAATGACCAAGCCCAGCCGGCCCAACTTTCTTGATTTTCCGAAGATTCTAAAATGTTAAACTAATAAAATACTAAAGTTTACAAATGTCTTAATATATACCAGCAATATCTGAAAGACGTGGGGCAACATCAAAGTTTGCATCTATGTCCGTTTTTAATTCTTTGGCTTGTAGAGCTTGCAGGAGCATAATCAGACGGATGAGCATAGGGACTTGCTGCTCCGTCACACTGAATTCCATGCTTTAAAATAAAGTGTTTGAATAAATTTATTGTGGAGCTGCTTTAAACTTACTCATTGCAATAAATGTCGACTCGGGTGTTAGAAGATGTTGTGGCAGTCGCCGAATGGTAATGTAAAAGAAAATGTATGATTAGTGAACACCTGTAGAGCATAGGCTCTTGATAGACTTCGATTTTTCCTGAGGCATTCCGTTTGTCCAAGCAGATGGTCAGGTCATTAACGGCTATAAGTCTCCGCTGAATTACTTCCACGGGGGAGATGTCCATGTAAGCGGCCTCCCATTTTTCGTTGGCTGATTCAAAAGTAAGCAGCTTTACGTTCATTGAAAGCACTATGTCTTCTTCAACATATTTTAATATTAAATTGTTGCAGTAGATCCTTATGTTTCCGACAATTTTGTTTATTAAAGTTTGAATATATCCAGGTGGGGCCTCTAATTCCCTAAAAAGATATAGATTTTGTTTTTTCGAAATGTAACATTTGTTTTCAACTTACTTTTTAGTGGTATTTCTTTTTTGCCTATCTTTTGAGGTAGATGTGTTGTCTATATTTTCTGTGTCGTTTCCTCTTAACTTCAGTATACATTCTAAAAGAAAATAAAGGGATAAAGAAATGGGTACAGTCGTAAAAACTAGTTGTACCTATAGTGTTTATAGTAATTGTAATTGGTTCGGAGGTAATTTTTGTCCATGGCACGTGAATCAACAGTTCGTGTATATGACCAGAAACAAAACTAAATGGCAATTGTAGCTCCTGTTCGAGAACTTCCAGCCGCAAATCTAAGTTATTAAACGAGACGTCACCACCCCATAGCGAAAACTAAAATCAATCGTCTATAAACTTGAGGGAATTTCACACGCATTTTTACAAAGTACCTGTGAATCTTCAGGCCTGAAATTTTTTATATACTTATCTACATAGCTTAAAATAATGGGAGTGATGTAGGATTCTATTTTAAACATTTTTCTATTGGATTATTTAAAATTTACAAAAGTGTAATTTTAAATGGATTTGCTTTAACAGGCGCCGTAATAGTAAACGTCATAATTTTCATGCTAGTTGACTGATAACCACAAAACATAATCGTCCCACGTATTAAAATTGATAGATAATTCAAAAATGTCAACATAGGTAGACAGGTGAGGTTAGCTTATTCATTTTTTGCAGTCTGGCCAATGCATTATGCAATTCCCCGGCGGCGATACTGTTACTCCAGAAATCTTCAACAAGTTCCATTAGTTGTGGGGCATGGTGGTTGCATAAGTAATAGGTGTTCCTTAGTTTTGAAACTTTACATGATTAGCTCATTCCGAAAAATTATGAACAACATCAGTTTGTTTTGATTTATATGTTAAAATAAAATATGAAAACATTTATATATTTAAAAAGAAAAGCTTACAACAGCAAAGAGAAGAGACAGATCCATACTAATCAGAATGAATTTATGTTATAAATATAAAACTGGGAAATGTTTGTAGAGAACCGAGTTCACCGAGCAGTGCGTTTGTAGTGCAGGTGCAATCTTTCTAATCCTTTCATCCTACATTAGTCCTATTGCAAGCGGAAG
>JAUIMW010002501.1:0-10619 GCA_033557785.1 Enochrus cinctus | reverse complement strand
ACTAACTAACTGGTATCTACATTCTAGTAATTTATATTTAAAATTCATTCTCTTTTTGTTAACTCTAGTTTAACCAGCAAATCCAAGTACCTTGGTAGTTTTTTTTTCATATTGTTTTTATTCTTTATTAATAAAGAGATGTTTTTTGATTTTTAACAATAAAAGAAGGACCATTACTGGTACGTAGATACCAGTACATCTGAAGAACATTACATATCTCCCAGACAATTAAAGAAGTAAAATCAGGGGTTCTGGGAGACATGAAATGTCTTCCTATTCGTTAAATTCATAAAAATAGATAAAAAGAAATATAAATTAGAAGTACGTTGATAACACTGTACCTCTTTTATTATTAAAAATCATTAAACATCTCTTTATTGAATTAGAGTAACAACTACTTAAAAGAAGGACCACTAGGAGGTCTGAGGGACATGGAAAGTCCTCTAGGTACTCTGCAGCCTACGTTCTCCTTTGGTAGATTAAATTTAAACATTTAATGAACATTATTATCATTTTTGATTGTCAATGGGAAGTGCTTAGATAACCGAGTACCTGGAGGACATTCCATGTCCCCCAGACCCCCTGGTGGTCCTTCTTTTATTGTTAAAAATCATTAAACATCCCTTTATTGAAATAGAGTAACAACTACTTAAAAGAAAGACTACTAGGAGGTCTGAGGGACATGGAAAGCCCTCCAGGTACTCTGCAGCCTACGTTCTTCTTTGGTAGATTAAATCTAAACATTTAAGGAACATTATTATTATTTTTGATTGTCAATAGAATGCGCTTAGATACATTATTGATAAAATTTACTTTCAATTTTACAAGTAAATAAGTAAAATTTAAAATGTTTGGCAATACTTCTTATTTATCTATAGTTTTACAACTCGTAAATAAACAAAACTTATCATTGAGTATCTGGAGCACATTCCATGCCTTCCAGACCTCTTGGAAGTTCTTATTTATATAGTTTTTCTTCTACAACAATGAAGGGATGTTTACCATTTTTTTAATTAATAAAAGAAAGATCACCAGTGGATCTGAAGGACAAAGAATGTCCTCCAGGTGCAGTGTTATCTACATATTAGTAATTTTTATTTGAAATTATTGATAACTCATTTATAGTAGTCAATTATAGTATGACGTATATCATGGCGTACCTGGAGCACATTCTATATCTTCCAGGGCCCTTCATAGTGTTTCTTTTATACTGTTTTTGTTTATATAAACAAAGGGATATTTACAGTTTTTTTTAAATCACCAGTCTAGGGAGAATGAAATGTCCTCCAGGTGTACTGTTATTTACGTACTAATAATTTATATTAAAAATTTTTGAAAACACTTCTTATTTATCTGCAGTTTTGCTAGTAAATAAGTACAACGTACATCTTAGTAGGTACTCTACAGACCTTTTGGTAGTTATTTTTTTACATTGTTTTTTTTTTCATATTAAGAAGGGGATATTTACTGATTTTTTAACAATAAAAGAAGACACATCATGGCGCCTGAGGGACATGGAATGTCCTCCAGGCGCACTAGTATCTACTTACTAGTAGTGTATATTTAAAATTCTTGATAACACTTCTTATTTATCTCAAGTTTAACTAGTAAATAAGTAGAACGAAGACCACGGAATACCTTTTATATTTTTTTAATTAAATATCAATAAAGATATATCTATTGGACAATAAAAGAAGGGCCACTAGAGGTTCTGGGGGACATAGAATGTAATCCAGGTTCACTGGCGTCTACCTACTAGTAATGTACGTTTAACATTCTTGATTGTTATTTCTTCCTAGTTTTTACTAGTAAATAAGTAGAACGTACATTAGAGCTGAATCTATGTCCACCAAAGATTTGTACCTTTTGGTTGATCTTTTTTATATTGTTGTTCTTCCATACGAATAAATAGATGTTTACTGATTTTTTTTATCAATCAAAGAAGAACCACCAAGGGGTCTGGAGAGACATGGAAAGACCTCCAGGTGCAGCCTATGTTCTTGATTGATAAAACATAAATATTTATTGGATGTTAATTCCATTTTAACTGCCAATAAGAAGTATGTGGATAGCCCGGCACCTGGAGGACATTCCATGTTCTCCAGATCTCCTGGTGGTCCTTCTTTTATTGTTAAAAATCAAACAAACATGCCTTTATTATAAATAGATTAAAAACTACATAAAAAAGAACCACCAGGGAGTCCGGGGGACCTGTAAGGTTCCCAGATGCTCTGCAGCCTATGTTTTTGTTTGATAGATGAAACATAAATATTTATCGGATGTTATTTTTATTTTAACTACCAATAAGAAGTACGTGGATAGCCCGGCACCTGGAGAACATTCCATGTTCCCCAAACCCTTTGGTGTTCCTTCTTTATTTGTAAAAAATTAGTAAACTTTCCATCCCCAGGGGATATGGGGGATGTAGTTCTTTTTCGAATTATTTTTCTTCCATATCAATAAAAGTATGTTTACTGATTTTTTTAACAACAGAGCATCTGAAGTACATGAAATGTTACTGTTATCAACATCTAATTTATATTTTTTATTTATTTAATCTGGATTTAACGATTAAATAAGTAGAATTCAGGAAGCAGAGTACCAGTTAATATTCTTGATAACACTTTTTATTTGTCCTTACTTTAACTAGTTAATGAATAAAACGTACACCGTGGAATACCTAGACATACTCCACTTTCTTCAGACCTCTTGGTAGTCTGGAACTCATATAAGAACTTATATAATGAAATACCTGGAGCTCACTTCATGTTCTCCAGACCTCTTACCAGTTCTTCTTTTATATTGGTAATGCAATAAGCAGAGTACTTGAAAGACTTTCTATATCCCCTTGTTTTTCTTTCATCTCAACAAAGGGTTGTTTATTGATTTTTTTACAATGAAAAAGGCCCACCTGAGGGTCTGTGGGACAAGGAATGTCCTCCATTTACCCACATCTATCAAACAAGAACATAGGCATCAGAGCACCTGGAGAACTTTGCACATCTCCCGAGGTGGTCCTTCTTTTATTTGTAAAAAACATTAAACATCTCTTTATTGAAATAGAGTAACAACTACTTAAAAGAAGGGCCACCAGGAGGTCTGGGGAACATGGAAAGTCCTGCAGGTACTCTATAGCATACGTTCTTCTTTGGTAGATTAAATTTAAACATTTAATGAACTTTATTATTATCTTTGATTGTCAATAGGAAGTGCTTAGATAACCCGACACCTGGAGGACATTCCATGTCCCCCAGACCCCCTGGTGGTCCTTCTTTTATTGTTAAAAATAGTAAATAGAGTAAATTGTAAAATGGAATGTCCTCCAGGTGCTTTGCTTATTGCATTCCACTTATGTATTTATTAAATTCAAATAAAAAGATTTTCAAATAAAAGTTAGATAAGTAAAAACATATATAAATAAAAATTAGACAAACGTTGATTACAAACCCCGTTAAATTCAGAAAAATAAATAAATAAATAACAAATATAAATTAGAAGTACAATGATATACCTGAAGGGCATGTAATGTTGTTATGTTGTTTTCTAATAATGAGAAGGAAATCCAGAGGGCCTAGAAGAAACCTGGAACATGGAATATACTCTAGGTACTCCATGGTATACGTTGTACTTATTCCCTAGTTAAACTAGAGTTAATGAGACTTGTTATCAAAAATTTTAAATATAAATTACTAGTACGTAGATAACAGTGCATCTGGAGGACATTTCCTTCTTTTGTTATCCAGTAGACATATATTTATTGATATATAATAAAAAGAATATAAAGAAAACTACCAAGACCCTGGAGGGTATGAAGTGTGTTCTAGGTGTTCCACGGTGTTCATTCTATTAATTTACTAGTTAAACTAGAGATAAATAAGAAATGTTATCAAAAATTTTAAATATAAACTACTAGTAAGTAGACGCTAGTGCACCATGATTCCTTTATTGTTAAAAAATCAGTAAACATCCCCTTACTGATATAAAAAAATATATAGAAAAATAACTACCAAGTGGTCTGAAGGGCATGAAGCGTGCTGTATGTACTCTAGGTGCTACAGGTAAATAAGAAGTGAGAATTTTTAATATAAATTAAGTACGTAGATGCACCTGGAGGACATCCCATGTCCCCCAGACCCCCTGGTGGCCCTTCTTTCATTGTTAAACAATCACTTTATTTACATGGAAGAAAATCGCGTACGTTATGCTCATTTACTAGTAAAACTAGAGATAAATAAAAAGTAAGTGTAGTAAGTGATAGCAGTGTACCTGGAGGACTCAAACTCTCTGGTGTCTTTTTTATGTTGTTTTTTTACTCCTTTCTAATAATGGGAAGTTGGGTACGTAGATACCATGGCCACCTGGTGGCCCTTCTTTTATTATTAAGAAATAAGTAACATATCTTTAGTAATATAGGATAAAAACAAAACAAAATAAAAATTACCAAAGGGCCTGGGGGACATGGAATATGCTCTAAGTACTCCATAATGTACGTTCTACCTATTTGCTTAAACTAGAGTTAATAAAGTGTGTTATCAAAAATTTTAAATATAAATTACTAGTACATAACAGTGTACCTGGAGAACATTCCATGTCCCCCAGATCCCCTGGTGATACTTTTTTATTGCTAGAAAAATCAGTATCCCTTTTTAAATAATATTGTAAAAAAAAAGAATTACCAAGAGATCTGGAGGGCATTGTGTGTGCTCCCTGTACTGTACTTATTTGTCAATTATATCCTTTTTATTATGATAAATAAGAAATGTTTTCTAGAGTTTTAGATGTAAATTAGTAGTATGTAGATGTAATTAGTGCACCTGGAATACATTAGATGTCCCTAAACCCTCTGGTGATTCTTGTTTTATTAAAAATATTTAAAAAAAACTTCCAAGACCCTGGAGGGTACTAGTAAAACTGAAAATAAATAAGAACTTTTACATAAACTACTAGTGAGTAGATACCAGTGCACCTGGAGGACATTTCATGTCACCCATACCCCCTGGGGGAGAAGTTTATTGGATAAAAGAAAGAGAACCAAGAGGTCTGAGAGACATAGATACATGCAATGTCTTTCAGGTACTCTGCTTCTGAATTCTATTTACTTATTCGTTAAATTCACATAAATCAATAAATAAATAAAAACAAATAAAAATTAGAAGTACTTTAATAACGGTGGGAACATGAAATGTTCTTCATGATTTATACTGTTTTTTTTTACTCTTTTTTAATAAAGGGATGTTTACTTATTTTTAACAATATAAGAAAGGGCACCAGAGGGTCTGAGGAACATGAAAAGTCCTCCAGGTACTCTGCTTCCTGCATTCTACTTATTTGTTTAATTGATATTAATAAAAAAATTTGCCTTGGTTTTTAAATATAAATTAGAAGTCTTGATAACATTATTCTTGGAGGATAACGAGACCCTCTTGTGTCCTTCTTTAATGTTGCTTTTTAACTCTTTTCTAATTATGGGAAGTTTTTATTTTTTTTTTTACAATCATGGAAGGAAGCCCAATAGATCTAGAGGACATAAAATGTCTTTCAAGTTCTCTGCTTCCTGTATTCTAGTTATTTATTCGTTAAATTCAAATAAATAGAGTTTTACTATTAAAAAATGAATAACAATATAAAAGAAGATCTACCAAGAGGTCTGGAGGACATGAAGTCTGCTACATGTACTCCATAATGTACGTTCTACTTATTTACTAGTTAAATCAGAAAGTACCGGGAATTTTCTATTTAAACGTACCGTGCATACGGGAACCGGTTTATTTATTTATTTTTTTCTTATGTTGTTTATGTTTGTTTACATCAGTCATTTTTTTTCAATTTGTCGCATTTTACCATGGATAATTTTGTTGAACAAAGAGTTTGTTTGAAATGTTGTGTTGCGAATGAAATTTCGTGTGCCGATGCACTGAAGATGTTGCAAAAAGCATTTCGCGAATCTGCTCTATCAAAAACAAGAGCATACGAGTGGTATAGAGACTTTAAAAGTGGTCGTACCACTGTGGAAGATTTGCCTCGTTCCGGACGTCCATCGACGTCGAACACCGATGAAAACGTGAAGAAAGTGATAGAAATGGTGCTTGAAAATCGTCATACCAGCTTAAGAGAGGTGTCTAGTGAACTTGGCATTACATAATGTGGTTGATGTTTTGAGTATGAGACGCGTAGCAGCCAGGCTCGTTCCGAAGGACCTGAATTTCGAGCAAAAACACCACCGAAAGACAGTTGCTGAAGAGATGATTTCTGAAGTCCAAAGTGATCCAACCATCATGAAACGGATAATTATGGGCGACCAGACATGGGTCTATGAATTTGAGATGAAAACAAAGCAACAATCGTCCGAGTGGCGCTTCGAAGACCAGCCGAAACCGAAAAAACCGCGTCAAAGCCGCTCAAAAGTGAAGGTGATGTTGACTGTTTTCTTCGATTGGCAAGACATAGTGCACTATGAGTACCTTCCACCGGGCCAGACAGTCAACAAACAATATTATTTATCCGTTTTGAAGCGTTTGAAAGTTGTGGGCCGACAATTCTTGGATTTTGCATGATGATAACGCGCCATCGCACCGAGCCCGAATTGTACTGAATTATTTGACCAAACATCAAATAAATACCATCAAAAAAGCAGCGTGTTCACCTGATATGGCCCCGTGCAACTTTTTTTTATTCCCCAAGTTGAAGTTGCCACTTCGGGGAAAGAGATTTCAGAGTAAATCAAAGAGAATGCGGCGAGGGAACTAAAGGCCATCCCTTCGACGACCTACCAAGGATGCATGGAGGACTGGGTTAAGCGTTGGCACATGTGTGTTGCTTCAGATGGATCATATTTTGAAGGAGATAAAATAAATTTACCTGAAATTTAACTCTATTTTGTTTTATTTCAAAATTTCCAATACTTTCTGATCATAGGGTAAATGTTTTTCTAAATGACTTCAAAAATCTTGATAACACTCTTCGTTTCTCTGAGTTTAATCAGCCAACAACAAGAGTGCAGTTTGTAGCGTACCTGGAGGACATTCCATGTCCCCCCGACCCCCTGGTGATCCTTTTTTTATTGTTAAAAAACATTAGACATTCTTATGTGGTGTAAGAGTAAAAAATAAGGTAAAAGAAGGACCACCAGGGGGTCTAGGGGACATGGAATGTCCTCCAGGTGCACTGCTTTCTACGTACTCCTAATTTTGTCCAAAAATCCTGATAACTCTCTTTATTTTTTCTAATTTAATCAACTAAATAGAAGAGCGTAGTTTGCAGAGCACCTGGAGGACATTCCATGTCCCCCAAACCCCTTGGTGGTCCTTCTTTTATTGTTATAAAACAAATAACATTTATCTGTTGAAATAGAGTTAAAAAATAAGATAGAATAGATCACCAGGGGGTCTGAGGGAGATGGAATGTCCTCCAGGTACACTGCTGTCTACATACTATTAATTGTACTATTGATAGTCTTCAAATTGACTTCAAAAATCATGGTAACACTCTTCGTTTCTCTGAGTTTAATCAGCCAATAACAAGAGAGCAGTTTGCAGCGTACCTGGAGGACATTCCATGTCCCCTAGACCCCAGGTGTTCTTCTTTTATTGTTAGAAAACAATTAATATTTCTGTGTTGGAATAGACTTAAAAAAAATAAGTTAAAACGAACCACCAGGAGGTCTGGGGGACATGGAATGTCCTCCATGTACACTGCAATCTAAATAGTTTAAGTTTAAGTTTAATCAGCCAATAAGAATAATGTAGTTTGCAGTGTACCTAGAGAATATTCCATGTCCTCAGACCCCTTCTTCTATCTTGTTTTTTACTCTTTCAGTAGCCTCTGCTAACTATTATTAACTTAATGTCCTCCAGGTACACTACAAACTACATTCTTCTGGTAGATATCTGGAGGACATTACCACCCCTTGGTGTTTTTTTTATATAGCATTGAACTCAAAATTTTATTTGTGTTTCTGATTACACTTTTTATGTTGAAATTAATTTCAAAACAACACAATTAAAAAGATCCCCCTGGGCCAGGTCTCCCAGACTGCTTGGTGGTACTTATTTTATTGTTAAAAATTTCTCTATTGTAAAAGAAAAAACAAGACTGAATTTACCTTTTAACGATAAAAAAGGACCATCAAGGGGTCTGAGAGACATGGAATGTCCTTCAGATATTCGATTTCTTGCGTTCATTTTTTTGATTAACAAAATATAAGAGTTATTACTACTACTACTCTATTTAAATATAGGGATATTCATTGAATATTAAAAATAAAACAGAGTTCAGCAGAGGGTTTGGGAGATATGGAATGTCCTCCAGGTACTTCATTGCCTATATCTTTTCCATCGATTTATTAAACTGAGATAAAGAAAGTGTTGTTGGTATTTCCGATTATAAATTATAATTATGTATACAACAGTGTACTTGGAGAACATTCCATATCCCCTAAGCCCCCTGGTGCTCTTCTTCAACTTGTTTTCTACTTTAATTGAACAGAGAAATTTTAACTTATTTTTAGGTAGTTCAGGTACTCTGTAACTTATGTACTCCTATTTTATTACAAAAATATGGACAATCATTTACAATTTTTAGTTAAACCATTCAATAACAAAGATATGTCTCGGAATACCTGGAGAACATTCTATGCTATTCTGGTGTTCCTGTTTTGTGTAGTTTTTAACTCTATCTCATTATATGAAAGTTCATTGATTATAAGTAATAAAACAAAAACCACCAAAGGATCTGGAGGACATAGAATGTCTTGCAGGTACTCCGCTGCCTATATCACTTTCATTGATTCAATAAACTAGAATAAATAAAGTGTTGTCGACATTTATAATTATAAATTAGAAGAATGTAAAAAACTGGAAGATACTCCATGTCCCCTAGATCCCATGATGGTCCTATTTTTGTTGTTTTCAACTCTTTTTCATCAAAGGACTGTTTATTGACTATTAACAATAAAACAGGGACTACTAGAAGGTTTGGGAAACATGAAATGTCCTCCAGACACTCCTTTGCCTATATTTTTCTCATTTATTTATTAAACTAAAATAATGTGTTGTAGTTAGTTTTAATTATAAATTAGAAATACGTAGAAAACAGTGTGCCTGGACCACATTCCATGTCCCCCAGATTCCCTGCTGGTTCAATTTTGTGTTATTTTTAACTCTATTTAACTAAAGAGATGTTAATTAACTATTTACAATAAAACAGAGAGCACCATGTCCATGTCCCCCAGGTACATTGTTTTCTACGTATTTCTAATTTATAATTAAAAATATCGACAAAACTTTATTTATCTTAATTGATTGAATCAATGAAAATGATATAGGTAGTGGAATACTTGAGGGACATTCCATGGCTGGTTACTATTTCTACGTATTTCTAATTAATAATTTAAAATATCGACAGCTTCTAAGTTCAATAAATTAATGAAGAGGATATGAGCAAGGAAGTAATAATAATAAAGTTTATTGAGGTATAGATTTACACAAATAAAAACTTAAACTAGAACTTAGTATAAAGATACAAAAAATTTAAAGATACATATGTAATAAATAAATACGCCTTCAAACACAGAGACACGGCAAGTAAGTTCCATTGAATCGCGGAGCAGTAAACATTCCGCGATGCCCAAGTTAATATTATGTACATCCTGTACGAAAAGACACTTTGGCACGGAGGTGATTTGAATAAAATAACTTTGATAAAGAAGCAATATAAATGAAGATGAAGATGAGATCACTCATACTCAGCCATCGAACCAAAGAGAACGTAAATGACACTAGATCTCGACGACGCACACCAAAAATGAATCGAAGGCATGATTTTTTGATTCTCCTTAAATTTAAGCTGTGTGTCCATTAGAAGAACCAGATTTTTCCTGGAGAAACTAAATTTCAGAACAGAACCACCCAGACTCAAGCTAATACCCTTCTGAAGAAACCTCTCTCTGCCACTACAAAATTAGTAAGGCAGAAGGATCTCTTCACTAACCTTTCAAGATCAAAATTAATCTTTCTTTCGGCTTCCTTGGTCTCCCCTGTATAAATAGAATAATATAATTGTGAATCATCGGCGTAAAGATGATTCTTGCAGAATTGTAGACAGTTATACAGATGGCTTGTATATATAATATGTAGCAAGGGCACCAAAATAGAACTCTGAGGCACACCCTATCCCACCTCCAGTGGATCGGAAACATTATTACAAATTCTCACACGCTGCGTACGGTCCGTGAGATACTCCCCAAAAAAAGCACTCACTGTATGCGAGAGACCAATGTAGTGGAGGATCGCCAACAGAAGATCATGGTCTATCACATCAAACTCCTTAGAGATGTCGATTGATACTAAGGAAATATTCACTCTTACCGGACTGAACGAAAATTTCCCATGGAAGGCTCCAAATCTATCACTCGAATAAAAATTTAGCAACTCTCCCGGTGGCTTTAATGAGTTGGCAAATTGTGATTTTAGCAAATTTACATCTGAAAGATGAGAAGGTTTTATATATTTTTAAAATCTTTGCTTCTCAATGACATCATTAGATGTGGCCTCCTAATGGTTATAGATCTCAAGGGTGCATGTAAATTAAATAAGAATAATATAGAAGAATTGAGAAAAGCT
>JAUIMW010002500.1:0-10619 GCA_033557785.1 Enochrus cinctus | reverse complement strand
TCTCCTGATAAATCATTTAATTTTAATGGTTACAAAATCGTCCGCTCAGATAGATTTGATGGAAAAGGAGGCGCTGCGATTTTTATTAAAAATCGTACACCTTACAAAGAATTGTATTTACAAGATCAATAATATCTTTCTTCAAGCTTGTGGAGTAACAGTTACACTTAACGGAAATGCCGAACCCATATCTTTCTTTTCTATATATGTTAGTCCAAACTATGTAATTCCGGATTACTTCTGGAACGCTTTTATATCTAGAGTTTCTACGGATCAAATTATAATTACTGGGGACTTTAATGCCAAAAATAAATTATGGGGATGCAATACAAACGGAGACTATTAGTGGAGAGTATTATAAAGTTTATGGACAGACCTTATTGTCTTGAACGACGGCTCTCCTACTACCCTCCAACATCCAAGTCGCATTCAGTCTGCCCAGGATATTAACATATGTTCCCCAACACTGGCTCCATACCTTACGTGGAAGGTACTAGATGACAATCTAGGTTCTGATCGTCTGCCACTCATTATATTACTTAAATCTAACCCGGTTCCGAAGGTAATTTACCCCCGCCAAAAGTGGGACTGTAAATGAGCTAACTGCCAAGTGTACAACTCAATCTTAAAAGACAATAACTGGGATTTCCGGGATGGGATGAGTTTTGTACAAATGTATGAGAAATTTTTAGAAAACATTAACATCACCATTTTTGTGGCTATTCCTGAGAAAAAATCATATGAGCTGCGACACGGTCATTACTCACACGGGTGGAATCTAGAATGCTCTTCATGGGCCAAAAAA
The DNA here is from genome assembly GCA_033557785.1 of Enochrus cinctus. Lineage (NCBI taxonomy): Eukaryota > Metazoa > Arthropoda > Insecta > Coleoptera > Hydrophilidae > Enochrus > Enochrus cinctus. The sequence continues at coordinate 9,814 of JAUIMW010002500.1, read as the reverse complement.
AGAAAGGCAGCAAACAAAAAAATCAAAATGATAAAAAATCGCCTAGAAAACAACGATATGCTACCAACCTCCCAGTCTGGACTTAGAAGAGGTCGTTGCACAACTGACAATTTGGCGGTTTTGACCACAGATATTTTGGATGGATTCTCTGTTAAGCATTCCACCGGAGCACTGTTTTTGGATTTGTGCAATGCATATGATAATGTAGATATCAACATCCTTACCAAAAAACTTTTAACTTTAAAATTTCCATTTAAATTTGTAAATACATTGCAGCGCGCATTATCAGAAAGAATTCTGTTATTTTACAAGAAGAATGGTTCACTTATACAGAGAAGAGTTAACAGGGGGCTCCCCCGGGGAGCTGTACTGAGCCCATTGCTCTTTGATCTTTTCCTGTCTGATTTGAATTCATGTCTTCCGTTGCCTGTCAAGTCTCTACAATACGCAAACGATGTGGTGATGTATACGTTGAGACAGACTTTTGAAAAATGTACGGAACATTTGGAAGAAGGCGTTGGTTCGCTGAATGTGTAGATGTTGAGTAATGGCTTGGCGATATCTGAGGAAAAGTCAAAGTTTGTTACGTTCTCAAGATCAAGATCTATCATGGACAGTCCTGTAAGTTTATCCGGAACTTCCTGGGCGTGATTTTAGACAGTAAACTATCGTGGAAATCTCATGTGGAATTCGTAGTTACGAAGTCCGAGAGGTTTTTGAATATCCTTAGAACTATCGCTCAAACCTGGTGGGGTGCTTACCCTGTTGTTATACTTATTTTATACAAGTCTCTCATTCTGAATCGCCTGGATTACGGAAGCTGTATCTTAGGAAATGCGACGAATTCTGTTCTGAATAGTCTAGACAAAATTCAATACAAGGCTCTTAGACTTGCTCTTGAAGCAATGCAATCAACTCCCACTCACAGTCTATTGGTGGAAGCCGGAGAAGTGCCGCTGAAATACAGACGCGATATTTTATGCGATAGATATATGTTAAGAAAAGCAACTATATCACACCCTATTGTTAATGCAACCTATGGTCTCTTAATTAATGACTGCACAAAGTCATTCTAGAAAAAGAAAAAAATCGCCTATTGCCACCAAATCTCTTCTTCGTATTAATAATCAAGTCAAACATCTACAAGGCTTTGTCAAACCTGCTTCTTTTAATAGACCTTTCAAAGTGAACATTCAATCGAGACACTTACATATTCCACAATATTCAGAGATCAAGTTAGCTACCCAAAAGGAGTTCAATAATATTGTTAAGACTAAATTTAAGGATTTTATATCGACGGATCGAAATTAGGAGGCGGATATGCTGGGGCAGGAATAGCTGGTCCCTCTAAAAATATCGAGCTGATGTACAAGTTACCAAAATCAATTTCTATTTTCACAGCGGAAATATTTGCCTTGGGCAAGGCTATGGAGCTATGTTCTTCTTTTAACGGCAACAAAATTTTAATGGCATCAGATCTTTCCTGCTCACCTTTACAAAATCAAAGTAATAAGTAACCCTTCCCGTGATTGTGATTATGAAACTGAAACTGACGCTAAATACATCTTGGAAAATCGCATTAAATATTATGACCACAGAAAAACTTTGAAAGAGGAATTAAAGAAAATAAATATTAACATAACTAATGTCTTACAATCAGGAAATTTGCCAACCTTTAAAGCACTATCAAAGTTTCTTAATGCTTGCAAACTCTCTATTTAACTGAAATAGCCTCTCTAGTTTGTCTCTAGAGCCGCCTTGAATGGCCCCTTGGTGTAAAGTACTATCATCCCTGTTTTTACCATTATTGATATATATCCACCTAAAAAAAAAACAAGCTCATATGGATGACTCCAACAGTGGCCATTATATTAAAAAAAATGCATTAGCGCGACATCAGCTCTGTAACAATATTGGCCCTCGACTCCACACACTCATGCTGAATAAATATAAAATATTTTATTCAATGTTTAGCGCCAAATGTACATTTAACACTATTGTAGTTCTACTGCTTAAATTTATACAACCTGTTTTTCCAACTTCTTAAGATCATCAAGATGTCTTATTTTGGTTTTCCCCAGTACATCAGCCTACCTACCATCTAATGACCAAAACCGTTTTATAGAACACCTCTTTATAACTTCCTTATAAATTTCATGCCTGCTCTTTGATAGATCCTCTGTTATAGTTATGCTGGTGGATTTGAATTTCTGTTTCGCATCAAATACAAGTGCTTGTGTACGGTACGAAATACTTGCACAGATCTATTGCTGGGAAATCCCTATTTTCCTGTGGTTGCTTTATGATTCCAAAGACTGAGTTATTCTTACCCTATGATCAGAAAGTACCGGGATTTTTTTTTATTTAAACGTACCGTGCATGCAGGAACAGGTTTATTTTATTTTATTTTTTTTTCCTTTGTTTATACGACCTTAAGACGCACATCTGTCTGGTTTTAATGCCATCCGATCATTAGTGTCTACCTGGTGTTTGTTTACATCAGTCAACTTTTTTCAATTTGTCGCATTTTACCATGGATAATTTGTTTGAACAAAGAGTTTGTTTGAAATTTTGTGTTGCGAATGAAATTTCGTGTGCCGATGCACTGAAAATGTTGCAAAAAGCATTTCGCGAATCTGTTCTATCAAAAACAAGAGCATACGAGTGGTATAAAGACTTTAAAAGCGGTCGAACTGTGGTGGAAGATTTGCCTCGTTCCGAACATCCATCGACGTCGAACATCGATGAAAACGTGAAAGAAATGGTGCTTAAAAATCATCATACCAGCTTAAGAGAGGTATCTAGTGAACTTGGCGTTCCATTTGGAACGGCACAGCATATTGTGGTTGATGTTTTGGGTATGAGATGTGTGGCAGCAAGGCTCGTTGCGAAGGACCTGAATTTCGTGCAAAAACACCACCAAAAGACTGCTGAAGAGATGATTTCTGAAGTAAATACCATCAAGCAAGCACCGTATTTACATGATATGGGCCCGTGCGACTTTTTTTTATTCCCCAAGTTGAAGTCAGTCGATCGAGGAGATCAAAGAGAATGCGACGTGGGAACTAAAGGCGACCCCTTCGTCGGCCTATCAGGGGTGTATGAAGGACTGGGTCAAGCGTTGGCACATATGTGTTGCTTCAGATAGATCATATTTTGAAGGAGATAAAATAAATTTGCCTGAAATTTAACTATATTTTATTTTATTTAAAAATTTCCGGTACTTTCTGATCATAGGGTATGTCTGGAATATTGTTCCAGATCATCGATCCGCTTTTCGAGTGAAATCACCTTCTGAATTCATTAAGTCGATATTTCAGCCCATCAAATCTGCTTTTTATTTCATCTAAGATTGTATTTAGGTGTTGCGATTAACCACACCTTCCATAATGTTTCTTAACTTTATCAGCATCGTTTTTCATCGTTATCTATAACTGGCAGAGGTATCCACTGTTGACAAAACTCTAGTAGCAAATTCTCTACGGTTGCACTAGGAAGGTCAGCGGAAATCTATTGTGGTCTCAAACTATACGCACTATGTTTATTATATCTCGTTCCTCTTTACACTAAAGTATATGTTATCTTCCTAGGAATATTGTAATTACCACATGTGCTGATGACACTCAGCTATATTATTTCTTTGATAGGTCAGATGTAAACGGTGTTAACTATAGAATGATCTACTCTTCGAACTTTCCCTTCTTTTATTCTCTTCCAGGACGCATCATAACTTCTTCCTGAACAATATAAAACCAAAGAACTTGAGTCTGCATGTTGATGTCAGCCTCATATTTCACTTACACATTTCATATATTGTGAGGAGGGCGTACTATGCTTGAAACTATTGTTTTTGTTCGCCGTACCCTTTGCGATGCTCTCGTTCTTGTGCTCTTGTGTTTTCAGCTTTTCCGAAGTAGTATATGGTTCAAATTTGGATCAAATTTGTTCTGGTAGGATTCTCTTATCACGTTTCTACAAAACTTTTGGCATCAGTTTTAATAATTGTATAGGCTCAGTAGAATTGTTTGTCTTATGAGTCTGATCTAAGATCAGAAACTCTACATTTTTTACTAAATGCTGCTGATTTTGAGGTGGTGTGTTTAACTGAGACTTGGCATAAGGATAGTGTTTCAAGTATAGAGTTGTTTGGTGATACTTAAAGTGGCATGAGAAGGGATAGCTCCCCTGTGTCTGCAGGAGAAAAGAAGAGTGGTAGTGTTTTGGTGGCGGAGCCGAAGCAGTACGACATGCGGATTAATCTAGGTTGGCGAGTGAGGGAAAGTGCGAAGACTTGCGGGTATACAACTCTAGAGGGATTTTGAGGATGTCGTTCATGTCATGGACTTCCTTTTATTATCATATCAATTACATATCATATACTTATTTTCGCAGCCTGATGTCAGCTATTATGCTCTATTATTCAATTGCACTTAGTATTTAAGAATATAATTCAACAATAGGAAATCCTCTTTATGTAAAATATATCAATACAATTGAAAGAGCTCAAAAAATATCTGTCAAGCCCGTAGCCGTCAATTGCGAAATTGTGACCTCTTTGAGTTTCTTAATAATTTAAAAAAACAAGTTTTTTTTCCATTTTCGTCTTAAGTTTACCTTGTAATAAATTCCTACATTTAATTCAATTAAATTTTAATTTACATAATTCAATATACTCAACTTCAATTTGCACTTAATTTATATTAAATTAATCTAATTTTAATTTAATTCAATTCGAATTTAATATTATCTATCGCATTTCAAACATGTAATTTAAATTTAACCATATTTGTACTAAGTGTTCGTGTGACGTAGAGTAAGGAGTTATTTACTCCTGGGGTAGTATTCTCCTAATGTCTATATATATAACATTGTTTATATCCAGCTGATTCTGTTGGAGTTCATTCTATTAACTGAATTTAGGACTTTTTGGAAAAAAAGAGATTGTATATTTTTAGCAAATGTAACGTTAGTCAGTTCTATGTTCAAGTATAAAAGTTACTTAAATAAAAAAAATAAATGTTAATAACTTACTGGAAACACAAGCTTATTTGTAGAGTAAAACAAGAGAACATGTAAAGAGTAGAGTGTTTCCTCACATCTTAAATGTTAAATGTATGAGACAGATGACAGACAAAAACAATAAAAATGCAAAGACGTTTACTACTAGATTGAAATATACCGTTCTTAGTAAAGTTAAGTCAATAGCCTAGATTTATTTTCTATTTAATCCAGTATAATAAGACAGTTTGCATGATGCATGGTTCAGACTATAAACTGAGCAATTGCCTTTTTTACGACAAGATTTAAAGAAATGGGAATAAGAGGAACACGTTGATGCGCTGCAAATTTAGTTTAAAAGAGCGCCATTTCAACGCATTTTATTCAGAGAAATGCATCTTTAAATTATTCTGCTCTTGGACATTTTTAATATTATGTCTAAACTTCTCAACTTCCAACATAGCAGAGGAACATACAAACCAAATAAACGAGATAACTGAAATGATTTTTAGTTTTCTTTATCCTTAAATAACCTTGATTATTTAAGTAAGTAAATAACTAAAAAATGCACAGCTCTTTACGAAATCGTAAATTAAATATATATAAATAGTTTTTACGTAAAAAACGCCATTGTTTTATATCTAATACGAAACTGATAATATATTTATTAATTAGTTTAAATATTACCTCAAATTGAAAATTAATGATAACATCTAATTAAAAATTATAATTAGTATATTTAATGTGCGCATTTAATATTACGTTTATTAACTTCATTAATATGGTAGAAGTATTCACTAAACGCAAATTATACGCAGCAAAATGTTTTCTTATTTTTTATGTTTTCTTATAATTAATTAGTATATTATTCACAATCACGAAATAAACATGGTTATTGAGTTCATCTACATCATGAATTTCCTACAAAATGGAATATAAGGAGCACATTAAGGACCACGAAATATTTTCCTTTTAACCTTAAGTGGAAAATATATTCTTCATAAGCCAAGCTATATACTGGTTTTTATGATTCTAAAGCTTAGTGAACATTCATCAAATGGTCTTTTACCTATAGATATATAACCCTCTTACGAAAATCAATTTTGAATAGAAATGCCTGATTTTCTATTCATACTACTTTCTTTTGAAAGGATTCTTTGTTGGGAGATAGACGAATAAATGATTGATTTTTTATGGTTTATTTATAATAGAATAAAATAACTTTACATATAGATTTATGCTTAATAAAAAAATTACATTTAATTCATTGTTTACATATCAGTTTATTGGAATAAATGTTGATAAAAGACGACACTTTTATAACACATACGTGAATACAGACTGTCATTCAACATTGGACGATTAAAACCTAGCTCACGCCTGTTCCGAACTCTTTGCGTTCCATTTATTATTTTCTAAGCCAAACTCACTGTTTGTCGTCAATCCAAAACCTCTGTTGTCTTTTATGGTTTTCAAACATCTGAACATATTCAAAAAGGATTTCCTGAACCCGCAATTCATAAAGCAATACGTAATTGGATTGCAGCAACTAGATGAATATGCTAATAGTTGAAAAAAGCTTATGGCTGTGTAGCCTAAATTATCGTAAATTATTGAAGCGTCAAACAAGACTATTGTGTTTATTGTGTACAAAGGGGTCCAACATATGAAGAATTCAAGAACAACAGCGAATAACATTTTTATAACACGTTTCTTGTTTAATAAGCTTCTCTCTGCATTTGTTCTCCTTAGACCGGTTATAGTTCTTTGGGAGCCGGTTATAGGACTTGAGGATTCTTGTGACCAATTATGACGTAGCTGCTTCCAGCTTGGTTGCTCTCTTTGTGAGTTTTTGCAGCTCCATCTCTTGCTGCTTGAACCTTGCAGATTGATGTACACTTCCAGAGTACCATTAGCTGAAAGGTAGATAAAAATGTAAGTACTGTTAAACAATATATTTATGTTGTTAACAGATCGACTCGTGAACAACAAATAATGTAATTTTAAATGCACAATTTTGAAAAGTTCGAGTGTAAAAAGAAAGTGCTGAGTTTTATAATTTCATCACTCATTGCAATTTTAAAAAAATTTGCGATATATACACATATGCAAATTACTAACAAATTGAGTACCAAAAGTTGTATATGCGTTTAGTAAATAGCATGGCGATTGATTTGAATGGAATGTCGAAGCGAAGCTTGCTAAACTATCGCAATTTTGGCGAATCTATTGTTGCGTTACTAGTCAGTTAGTCACCGAATTGTTAACATTAGATGAATTGAATTGAATGTATGTACTCAGCATTCCACTTATGTCTGTCGCCTTTGAAGTATGTACCAGCAATGACAGAATTCTCGTGACTAGGCTAAATAAAAATGAATAATGACTTATTATTTCAAAATTTTATGTCAGTCAATAAATTGATGATCAGATTTTGACTTTTTGCTCAGAAAATCACAATAACTATAACTTGAAAAATAAGCAATTTTTATCTTTTATTAATACAGCTTTAATAATTTTAAATCGTTTAGACATCTGCTCGTTTTTTATGTTAAAGATAATAAATATTCTGAGTAAGTTTTCTAATATTTTTAAGTAAAATAAATATTACCTTTAAATCAAAGATGTTATTTATTTGAATACTGATTTTAAATTCATCCCAATGCCAATAACTGCATTGTTTACTTAAATAATAAAGTTTTGAAGCAAGAGATTTAGCCGATATTAACTTATGATATAGTTCGGTAAATATGAACTTGTTACATGTTTGCATTGAGGTTAACTGAAGCAATCCTCGTTCTTAGAATTCAATACAAAACCTCCAGGGGGAACAAAATACTCGCATCATGTTCAGTTTCGTTTTACTCTCCAACAGTTCCTGGAGTATAGTAACGTGTTGCATCGAACAAAAAATATACATACCTGTGTGGTCACGAAGCGCTTTTTCAGTTCTCATTCCCTTGCAGAGCGTTTGTGTTATAAGCGAGTACGTAACTCCCAATGCCAATAATGGTATAACCAATAAAACGATGTCCAAAAATAGATTATAAGCCTTTTCGTAATCTAGCGAAGGCCAATTTTCTCTACATTTATGGTTACCTGAAAAATTAATTTTATTAAGGTTATTGCACAACAAAGGATTTCGCAGCTGCTAATGAGATGAAACTTGATTTTTTAAAGGCGTTGAGCTTCGGATTTCAAGGAAAATTAATAGCGAAAGTTTTAGCTGAATTCTGAAAGTTTTGTTTTAGATTGCTAGAATTTTCCTTAGACAATTTCTCTCGGCTGACTGGAGCGATGCACAGTAATCTAAGTGGAGGTATGCGCATTGCATGATTATAAATATACGTCACAAAAATTGCTCTTAGTCTGAATGTATACTGCAGTTGAGAATATATCTGAAAGAATTTATTATAACACACTTAATAATATATTCAAGATATATGCACCTGCTTATTTCAAGAACATATATGCATGCATTTCTTTAAATTTACCGCTGACGGAATATATTTCCTGTATGTTATTTGGCATAGATATGTATAACGGTCTAACTGTTAATGAAAACTTTTATGTAATACAATTACTATTGATTATTTATATTAATTTCAACTCCTTTTATTTTCGCAAATTTGATAAATTTTTAATGTGCATTATTGGCGGTTTTTTTCCAAATAATGCAACACCATTATTCCCATAGCAACCTCATCATGCAGCCCCATTATCCCCGAAGCAACTCGTTATGCAACCCCATCATTCCGAAGCAACCCGCATCATCACCAAAGCAACCTCATCATTTTAAGGTAGCTGCATTCTTCACTTTAGGCCTTCAGTTTCGGTCAAAGACAAATTGACGCATTCGTCTTCCCATATATGTACACCCACGGGTAGAGGGAGCAAACATCAAGGTATTTTATTTTTTCTCCTTCCTTTACTTCATAAAAGGTCTTGCAGTTTCCGATACGTCCCCTAAAGAACCCATCCCTGGGGTTCAAGGGTGTGTATTTAAGTAGAGAATGGTCTGCAGTATAAGCCAAAATATAATTTTGTTGCATTAATGTCAAAAACCACACTCCCACTTTTCTACGACTTCGTAGCCCAGTCCTATTTTGTTTACAGTGGCCTCGTATGAAAGATCAAGAGTATCTGTGTCGACAAGTGGTATATCACGACCACGGCCTCGACACTGTTATGTAGCCATAAGGTACATCATAAAAAAATATGGTTTTTGGGACTGTTCCAAGATGTAGTTGTTAATATGCGCCAATTAAAGATACCTATAAGATTGACGAATAAAATTTTTCCAATTCAACCCGATTATCGACGAAGACATTTGAAATTTTGACTCATAGATAACATAGTAGCCTCATAAATAATATAATAGTGTTTTGTCTCTGTCAAGTAACTGGCAGGTTCCAAATTGTGGTAAATAACTTTACTATTTTCTTTAGCTTTACATTGTTATATATGTCTTTGCTTTATAATTGTGTCTACTTAAAAGTAAATCCTCCTTCCGTTTTTCTAAATAGATGGAATTTTGCAGACGAGGAGAGTTTTCTCAACTGGAACCACTGGAAATATATAACAGTTGGATGATTTGCAAGAAATATTTTGAAACACGTTTCTTTAATGCAAATAACTGACATATAAGACATCTTCTTGCAATTCTAACATTGCATTTACCTAGTAAGCTATTTTTAAAATTTGTTTGTTGATAAATATCTGAAATCTAATAGTCCAAAATCCCAGAGCGATCAGACATAACTTATTTTCACACAGATGAAACCTTAGAGTCTCAGTAGCGTCTCGTGTGCTTTGA
>JAUIMW010002499.1:0-10625 GCA_033557785.1 Enochrus cinctus | reverse complement strand
AACTGGCAATTACATTCTTTCCAATTCAAATTGCGTACTCACATTCTTGAATTCGCGTAAAACGATCCCTTCCTGCCCCCCAGGACCCCCCAATGCTCCAATATGATTTCAAAATTTTTTTTTTTTAAATATTTTAAAATGTAATTTATTATTGTACTTTTAGTACAACCGAAATTAAGAGCTTAAGATATCTTTCTGGGTTTTAAGTACGTTTCTGGTTAGTACCTAAATAGTACCTTTATTTATTTATATTTATGTAGATAATCAAAGGTAGTACCACGTTTCAAGTTACTTCGAGAAAATAAGTTTTCTAACACTGTTATTTTTTTTAGTTTTAGTTTTAGATTAGAAATAAATTAGTTAAATAATATGATGACTGTAATCATGATTTGTTTGAAAGTTTATTCTTTTCCGAGTAACTTGAAACGTAGTACTACCTTAAGTACTAGCTAGCTACATACTCAAAAACACAGAAAGAAGTTTTAAGCTGTTAACCAAAATATTACTAAAAGTATAGTTGTACCTTTAATACCAAAAGTGATATGGGAGTACCATTAGTATAAAGAGTAGTACCGTCATTAAGAGAATAAAAATAAAATAGTGTTGATTCTATCAAACTATGACAGACATCCTAATTTCCAGGAAAGTACTACTTTGATACTTCTTCCTCTCTCTTTGAGTGTGTAGCTGGCTTGCTTTTAAGTAGTATCTTTGATTATCTAAACAAAAATAGATAATCAAAGGTAGTACCACGTTTCTTGTTACTTGAAACCAAAATTAAAAAGTTTATTCTTTTGTAAGTAAACATAAAAAGTTTTTTTTTAAGTTAAAATAATTTATTAATTAAACTTAACTAAATTGTACCTAGACTTTTAATCTAAACTACTTATAAGTAGATATTCAAACATCCATTAAAAGTACGTAGATTCTAATGTACCCGGAGGACATTCCATGTCCTCCAGACTCCCTGGTGATCCTTTTTCTATCTTGTTTTTAATCAATTTCAATAAAGAAATGTTAATTGATTTCCAATAACAAAGAGAGGACCACCAGGAGGTCTGGGGGATATAGAATGTCCTCCAGGTATACTGTATTCTACGTATTTTTAATTAATATTTGAATATCTACTTATAAGTAGTTTATGATTAAAAATTTAAATACAATTTAATCAAGTTTAATTAATAAATAAAATTAACGTAGATAATAGAGTACTTAAGGGACATTCCATGTCCCCCAAACCCTCTGGTATCTTTCCTTCACGTTGTTTTTGTTTTACTTTAACAAAAGGAAGTTTACTGATTTTTCCAAATAAAAGAAGGACCATCAAAGAACCTGGGAGACATGGAATTTAATTAAAAACTACTCATAAGTAGATTTTTAAATAACTATTAGGAATATGTAGATTTCAGTGTATCTGGAGGACATTCCATGTCCCCCAAACCCCCTGCTCTCCTTCCTTCATATTATTTTTATTTTACTTCAACAAAAGTAAGTTTACTGATTTTTTCAAATAAAAGAAGGACCACCAAGGAGTAGAGGGGACATGAAATGTCCTCCAGGTACACTGCAATCTATTTATTTCTAATTGACATTTAAAAATGTACTTATGAGCAATTTGTGGTTGAAAATCTACGTACAATTAGTTTTTTAACTATTAATATACGTACATTTAATTTACAAGAAAAAAATTTGATGATTCTCTTAATTTCTCCAAGTTAACTAAAAAATAAGATTATCTCTCAATTGAAATTGATTAAAAACAAGGGAATCTAGGGGACATGGAATGTCCTCCAGGTACTCTGTTAATTACGTTCATCTTATTTATTGGTTATTTAGTCAAGTTGTGCTTAAATTTTCAATCATAAATTATTTTTATTGAAATTGATTAAAAACAAGACAGGAGAAAGATCACCAGGTGTTCTGGGGGACATGAAATGTTCTACAGGTACACTGTTATCGATGTACTTCCTTACTTCTCTTGGTTACTAATTATCTTCTTATTATCAAGTGATTAAATTTAAACTCAGACAAATAAAGGTATTATAGATATTTTCAAATATCAACCAGGAGTACATTTATGGCAGTGCACCTGAAGGACATCCCATGTCCCACGGACCCTCTGGTGTCTTTATTTTATGTTGTTTTTATTCTACTTTAACAAAAGGATATTTACTGAAAGAAGGTCTGGGGGACATGGAATGTCCTCCAGGTGTTCCACTATCGATGTACTTCCACCTACATTTCCTTACTTCTCATGATTACTGATTACCTTCTTAGTATTGAGTGATTAAATTTAAATTCAAATAAAGAAGGACTAACTAGAGGGTTGTCTTTTTGTTGTTGTAAATCAATTAACATCCCTTTATTAAAATTTATTAAAAACAAGATAGGACCACTAGGGGGTTAGGGGGATATGGAATGTGCTCCAAGTACATTGCAACCAACGTATTTTTAATAGATATTTAAAAATCTACTTATTAGTAGTTTACAGTTAAAAATCTACTTACAATTAATAATTGACGTACATCCAATTTATAACAACACATGGGAGACATTCCATGTTCCTCAGATCTCCTGGGGATCTGGGGGACATGGAATGTCCTCCAGGTGCTCGGTAAACTGCGTTTTTAATATTCGTCGGACTAACTTAGATTAATTAAGAATACTTTAAAGAATTAATTTGTAAATTAGATATGCGTAGAAAACAGTATTCCTGGAGGACATTCCATGTTCCCCAGAGCGTTGTTTTTTACTCTGTAGCAATAAAAAGGATGTTAACTAAAACTTAGGTTGGGCAAGCCACGTCTGCAGATAGAGGAACAACTATAACACTTCTTTATATGGATGTTATTCAATCCAGGCTAAACAATTACTATTTACAATATTCTTGGATTCATTAACACAATTATTTCTCAAGCATTCGGGCGAAGCAACATAATAAGTGTATTCCAGAAAGTTGGCACTCATCCGTTTAATCCGGTGGTTTTTAGAAATGACGATTTCTTATATTCTGCTGCCACGAATAGATATTTGCTCCAAGAATAAACACCAATCATTTTCAAATGCTAAAATAGTTACTCTAATAATGGTGAAATCATTTCCTAGACCACCTCCAAGAAAGTTCCAACCTGGCAAAAAGACTCCAGAGAAAAAAGGGCAATTCCAATAATAACACATGTGATAATGATAAAATATCAAAAAGGAAGTTTAAGGACTCTCAATTAAATAAAATAAAGAATGATAAAATACTAAAACAAAAGATATATAATAATATTAAGAGAAGAGTTTTTGAGAAAAGCGAAGATGAACTAGACTATACTAATAGAAAGACTGGGAAAACTTAAGGAAAATCTAAAGGAAAGAAAACTGGAAAAGGAAAAAATAAGTACTACACCAGTGACCACCAGGGGATCTGGGGGACATGGAATGTCCTCCAGGTACACCGCCATTAAAAGAATAGAATTGATTTCAATTAAATATATCTTAAAAAAGAGCTGAAATAAAAGCACACAAACATTCTGTTTTCTACCTATTAATACTTTTCGAAAATAATGATACCAAACAAGACATATTTCACTAAAATATTTCTTTAAACTTAGAAAGACACAATAATAATTTATAATTAATTAAACATCAAAATTTTAAAATTAATTTAACAATAAAATAGAAGTACTTAAGTAGTGAAATTCTTGGTGGACATTCCATGACTCTTAAATCATTTTTTTATGAAAATATCAAGTTCAATTGAAATAGAATTAAACCAAAAGAAGTAAGTAACTGTAAGTAGGAGTACATCGATAACAGAGTACTTGGAGGAGAATCCATGTTCCTCAGAGAGTGGTCTCTCTTTTATCTTATCTTCAATCAATTTCAATAAAGGGATGTTAACTGGTTTCTAACAATAAAAGGAGAACCACCAGGGAGTCTGGGGGACATGAAATGTCCTCCAGGTGTTCGACAAACTACGTTTTTAATATTCGTTGATTTAACTAACATAAATTTAGAGTACAATTTTAGGTAAATTAGAAAGAAATTAGAAGACAGTGCAACTGGAGGACATTCCATGTTATTTAAGTTCTACCAACTATTATTCAAAGTTCTACCAGCGTTCTAACCAGTAAAATACAGGACACAAATGTGATATCATGATTTATTAGAATTAATGAGAAGTGCATTGATACCGAAGTATCTGGAGGACATTCCATGTACCTCAAATGGTCCATTTTACGACGATTTTAACTCTAACTAAAAATTAGATCGTTTATTGTATTACGATAGTATCGATCCTATTTTATTTTAACTAAAAAAAAATTATGTGGTTCTCCTTTTGTTCTTAGAAATCAGTTGACATTCCTTTATTGAAATTGATTAAAGACGAGATAAAAAAGGTACATTGCACTCTATGTATTTCAAATTGACGTTTAAAAATATACTCATGAGTAGTTCTATGATTAAAAATGTACCTACAATTAATCTTATAGTTAATAATTGACGTACATCCAATTTATAAGAAAAAATCTTGATACTTTTCTTAATTTGACTAAGTTTAATTAATAAATAAGATGAACGCAGAAAGCGGAGTACCTGGTGGTCCTCCTTATTTGAATTAATTAAAAACAAGACAAAAGAGAGACTACCGGGGGGTTTGAAGGGCATGGAATGTCCTCCAGGTAGTCCGCTATCTACGTATTCTCAATTGATAATTAAAAATCTACTTATAAGTAATTTGTGATTGAAAATTTACGTAAAAATAACTTTATAATTATTAATTGCAATTTGTGATTAAAAATCATGATATTTTTTTTAATTTGACTAAATTTAACCTATAAATAAGATAAATGTAAATAGCGGAATATATGATCTACGTATTTCTAATTGATAATTAAAAATCTACTTATAAACAATTTGTGCTTGAAAATCTACTTAAAATTAGTTTTATAATTATTAATTGACTTAATTTATAATTAAAAGTCTTAATATTTTCCTAAATTTGATCAAGTTTAACTAATAAACAAGATAAAAGAGGAACCACCAGAGAGTCTGGAGGATATGGAATGTCCTCCAGGTGTACTGTCTTCTAATTTCTTTGTAATTTACCTAAAATTGTTGATAGTACTCTAAATTTATGTAAGTTAAACCAACGAATATTAAAAACGTAGTTTTCCGAGCACCTGGAGGACATTCCATGTCCCCCAGACCCCCTAGTGTTCCCTCTTTAGTCTTGTTTCTAATCAATTTTAATTAAAGAATGTTAATTAAGTTCTAGCAACGAAAGGAGAACTAACTACACGTAGATTTTTAATTACAAACTACTCATAAGTAGATTTTTAAATATATAATAAAATAATAATTTTAGAAATATGTAGATTTCAGTGCATCTGGAGGACATTTCATGTCCCTTAGACTTCCTAGTGGTCTTTCTTTTATTTGAAAAAAAAAATCATTAAACTTCCCTTTGTTGAAGTAGAATAAAAACAACATGAAGGAAGGACACTATCCACTATCTACGTTTATTTTGTTAATTAGTTGAACTTGATTAAGTTCTATTTAGATTTTTAATCATAAACTACTCATAAGTAGATATTCAAATATCAATTAAAAATATGTAGATTGCAGAGTACCTGGAGGACATTCCGTATCCCCTAGACTCCCTGGTGGTCTTCTTTTTAATGTTAGACATCAATTAATATCCCTTAATTTGAAATTGATTCGAAACAAGACAGAAGAGGGAGCACTAGGGGGTCTGGAGATATGGAATGTCCTTCAGGTGTTCGGCAAACTAGGTTTTTAATAATCATTGGTTTAACTTACATTAAGAGTACTATCAACAATTTTAGATAAATTAGAAAGATATTAGAAGACAGTGCACCTGGAGAACATTCTATGTCTGATGGTTATTTTTTATATTGTTTTACACTCTATTTAGCTAAAGGAATGCTTATTGATTTTTAACTTCAATTTGTTTAATTCATTTGTTGGTTTAACTTAGATTAATTAAGAATACTAAGAATTTTAGATAAATTAGATATACGTAAAAGACAGTATACTTGGAGGACATTTCGTGTTGCTCAGACTCCTTGGTATTCTTTTTTTTATTGAAGTTAAAAATCAATAAACGTCCTTCTAATCAAATAGAGTATAAGACAACATAAAAAAGAACCATCAGGGACATGGAATGTCCTCCAGGTATATTGTCTTCTACGTATATCTAATTTATCTAAAATTATTGCAGATTCAATATAGAAAACTTAATACTCAATACAGAGAACTATTACACGTAGATTTTTAATCGTAAACTAATTATAAATAGATACGTAGATGACGGTGTATCTGGAGGACATTCCAAGTTTCCAGACCTCCTGGTGGTCTTTCTTCTGTCTTGTTTTTAATGAATTTCAATAAAGGGATGTCAATTGATTTCTAACAACAAAAGAAAGACCACCAGGGGGTCTGGGTCTCCCAGGTACTCCACTATCTACATTTATATTATTTATTAGTTAAACTTAGTTAAATTAAGAGAACTATCAAAATTTTTTTTAGAGTTAAAAATCAATAAATGTTCCTCTTATCAAATAGAGTACAAAACAACATAAAAAAGAACCACCAGGGGGTCTGGGGGACATGGAATGTCCTCCAAGTATAATGCAATCTACGTATTTTTAATTAATATTTAAACAGGTACAAATAAATAGTTTGTAGTTAAAAATTTACCTACAATCAGTCTTATAATTAATAATTGACATACATCCAATTTATAATAAAAAGTCTTGATTATTTTCTTAATTTGATGAAGTTTAACCAATAAACAAAATAAACGTAGATAACGGAATAACTGGAGGACATTCCATGTCCCCCAGACCTCCTGGTGGTACTTCTTTTGTGTCGTTAAAGTCATTAAACATCTCTTCTTGAAATAGAATAAAAAACAACACAAAAGAGGGATCACCAGGGGGGCTGGGGGACATGGAATGTCCTCCAGGTGCTCGAAAACTACACTCTTCTAATCAATTATTAAGCTTGATAAAATGAAGAGTGTTACATGGATTTTTATACACTATAAGTAGCATGTAGATGACAGTGAACCTGGAGAACATTCTATGTCCCCTAGACCTACTGGTGGTCCCTTTTTTGTGTTGTTTTTTACTTTATTTCAAAAAGAGATTTTTAATGACTTTATCAACACAAAAGAGAGACCAGCAGGGAGCCTGGGAGATATAGAATGTCCTCCAAGTACACGAAAAACTACGCTCTTCTAATTAATTATTAAGCTGGCTATTTCTATAATAATAGTATAAGAGATGAATCAAACAGAAGTAAAAAAAATTAACTAAGTTAACAATAAACAGTTGTAAGTACTATATTATCTGTAAAATACAATCTATTTGTCATCAACTGATTAAGTTTAAAAAAATTTAAAATGTCAGAATTTTTGGGCATAATTATGAGTAAAAAGCAAAGAATTTGTAAAAGAAAAACCACCTGGGAGACATAGAATGTCCTCCAGGTGCTCTGCATACTATGCTCTTCTATTTAGTTGGTTAATCTTGAAGAAATGAAAAGTATTATTAGAATATTTGAAAACAATTAAGAGTACGTAAAAAACAGTGTACCTGGAGGACATTCCATGTCCCCCAGACCCCCAGGTAGTCTCTCTTTTGTATTGTTAAAGGATTTTCATACACAATAAGAAGTACATAGATAACAGTACACCTGGAGAAGATTCTATGTTTCCAGACCCTTGGTAGTCCTTCTTTTACTTTGTTTTGGAGGACATTCCATGTCCCTCAGACCCTCTGGTGGTCCCTCTTAATTTGTTAAGATCAGTAAACATTCCTTTTGGAGTAGAGTAGGTGGTCCTTTTTTTATGTTGTTTTTGACTCTACTTCAAAAAGAATGTTTACTGATTTTAAAAAATAAATAAAGATTACCAGAGTGGCTGGAGGACATGGTGCACTACTTTTTACAAACTATATTCAAATATCTCAATAACTTTCTTTATTTCTGCAAATTTAACCAACTAATTAGAAGAATGTAGTTCGCAGAGCACATTCCATGTCCCCCAAACCCCCTGGTGTTTTTTCTTTTGTTGTTAAAAATCAATTAACATTCCTATGTTGTATAAGAGTAAAAGACAAGATAAAAGAAGGACAACCAGGGGGTCTGGGGGACGTGGAATGTTCTCCAGGTACTAAAAAAGATTCATGGGGGTTTAAGAGACCTGAAATGTCCTTCAGATATTCCACTATTTAAATACTTTTCCCTTATTGCTTAATTAATATTTTTAAATGATACTTAAAAATTTTTAAATTTAAATTTAAATTTAAATTTTAAATTTTAAATTCAACATTTGGAATTTATTTACTGTGTTATTGAAAATTAACTTAATTTTTTGTGAGATGTAGTGGTCAGAGTTAATGTGTATATAACTTAGAGTGTTTTTTTTTTGTATGAATTGATGTACGAATTGTCATTAATTATGAAAGTGAAGTCTAAAAATGGTAAAGAATTTTGGATATTAATAGGAAGTGTGTAGTTAAGAGTGTACTTGGAGGAGATTCTATATCTCCCAGATCTCCTAGTATTTATATGATATAAAACACATAACTTAATAATAAGTAAATATTAACTTTAATAAACATATAATACATAGAAGACAGTGTACTGGAGGATATTTTTTGTCTTCCAGACCCCTTGGTGATCGTCCTTTTATTGCTAGAAATCAATTGAGATCCCTTTATTGAAATTTATTAGAAACAAGACAGAAGAAGGACCACCAGGGGGTCTTGGGGACATGGAATGTCCTCCAGGTGCACTGCAATCTACGTATTTTTAATCGATATTTAAAAATCTACTTGTGAGTAGTTTGTAGTTAAAAATCTACAAACAATTAGTTTTATAATTATTAATTTACGTACATCTAATTTATTAGAAAAAATCTTTTGTTGTTAGAAATTAATTAACATATCTCAATTGAAATTGATTAAAGACAAGATAAAAGAGAGACCACTAGGGAATCTGGGAGACATGGAATGTCCTTCAGGTGCTTGGTAAACTACCTCTTTCAAGAGTTAAGAACAACGTAAAAAGCATCATCTTTGATTATCTATATTTATATAGATATTCAAAGTTCTACTAACGTTTTAACCAGTAAAGCAGTTAAAAACACATGAAGAAATTTTAGGTTGTTAATTAAAGTAGTACTAAAAGTAGTATTTTTAACACCAAATGTGATATCATGATTTATTAGAATCAATGAGAAATGCGTTGATAGTGGAGTACCTGGAGAACGTTCCATGTATCCCAGGTACCCCAGATCCTTGGTGGTCCTTTTTTACATTGTTTTCAATTCTATCTGGAAATTGGTATTAAAAGTACTACTATACTTTTAGTAACAGTTTGGTTAACAGCTTAAAACTTGTTTCTGCGTTTTTGAGCATTTAGCTAACTGGTACTTAATATTTACCTTAGATTATCTATATAAAAATAGATAATCAAAGGTAGTACCACGTTTCAAGTTACTTGGAAAAGAATAAACTTTCTAACAAATCATGATTACAGTCATCATATTATTTTACTAATTTATTTCTTTTCTAAAACTAAAAAAAAAAATAGTGTTAGAAAACTTATTTTCTCGAAGTAATTTGAACTGAGACAATTGAATTGAATATCTACTAGTTGTATTTAAGAAAATAATTACAGCAATTATTGTATAAATAAATATTTACTGTTGAAGAAAAAATATTGTTAATTTGCATATTTAAATGAAATTTATGTAACCATACAGAAATTAGTTGTTATTTATATAATAGGCCACCAATTTATTTGCATTGTACTCATAAGTAGATATTCAAATATCAATTAAAAATACGTAGATTGTACTGTACCTGGAGGACATTCCATGGGGTCTGGGGGACAGGGAATGTCCTCCAGGTATACTGTCTTCTACGTATATTTAATTTACCTAAAATTATTACAGATACAATAGAAAACTTAATATTCAATACAGAGAACTATTACACGTAGATTTTTAATCGTAAGCTACTTATAAATAGATACGTAGATGACGGTGTACTTGGAGGACATTCCAGGTTTCCAGACATTCTGGTGGTCCTTCTTCTGTTTTGTTTTTAATGAATTTCAATAAAGGGATATTAATTGATTTCTAACAACAAAAGAAGAACCATCAGGGGGCCTGGGGAACATAGAATGTCCTCCAGGTATTCATCAAAGTACGTTTTTAAGATTCGTTGGTTTAACTTACATAAATTTAGAGTACTATCAACAATTTTAGGTAAATTAGAAAGAAACTAGACGACAATACACCTGGAGGACATTCTATGTCCCCCAGACCTTCTGGTGGTTCTTTTTTGCATTGTTTTTTACTTTGTTGCAACAAAGGGATGTTAACTGATTTTCAACAATGAAAGAAAGACCACCAGGGGGTCTGGGAGACATGGAATGTCCTCCAGGTACATTGTCATCAACATATTCCTGATTGATAATTGAAGATCTCTTTAAGGTTTAAGTTTGATCACTCGATAATAAGAAGATAATTAGTAACATATAACTATTTAAAAATGAGTAGCGGAGTACCTGGGGACATTCCATGTCCCCTAGATATATAT
>JAUIMW010002498.1:0-10626 GCA_033557785.1 Enochrus cinctus | reverse complement strand
TCAAGAAGTACATATGTAATGCACATCCGGAACTAGGAAACCGCAATTGTAACTCATAAAAGAATTTGCTACAATGCCTTTCAGCATCCGGACCGTCGCCGAAAGATCCACAAAAGGCTTTACTGATGAATTGACACCGACAGGAAATGTTACCAAAAAAAATATATCCATTTGATATCTTATTTTTCGTGTTTCTTTGTTGCATTGCCTAAAGGGAAGAGAAGAGTAGAGTTGCAATTTAGTATAAAATGAAAATAAGCATAGTTGGTCGTTTCGTATAAACAATCTGGATATAATGAAGGTATTTGTCGTGGTTGGTATTCTTGGTCGAAGTGTAGAAGAGGAATCTTAGCCTGAGGAAGCGAATCAAGAGTTTTGAGTGGAGCGTCTGAGCGTCTTGATGAGTGTAATCAGATGGCCAGCAGCTGACCAGATTATACCAATATGGCGGTCACCACCGATCCACCATCATCAACTCGCAACAACTATAATGCTGATAAACGTTTATTCGCGTATTCATAAAATTCATTAAACGATTCCGTCCACGCAGATTTCAACTCCGACTTTGGATATGGGCGGTGCTGTGCTCTCTGCTGTTCTGAAGATATTCATCTGCGAGCGTACACACGGCTGCTGGACGCCATTTTTTATGTATCAATCGATTTAAAACATTTTTTTGTATGTTCTATATTATTTTATATATATATATATATATATATATACTTTGTTGACATATCGAAAGAAGAATCTAATTTGATAATTTGAAAATTGTTAGTTCGTTTTAATAAATAACAATAATATATAATTACAATTAACATTTACATTTTTATTAACTGTGTTACAACTTAAAATATACAGTAAATGAAATAGATTAAAAAGAGTTAACGTAACTAATCGTAACTAAAAATGTATTTATCTATGACTCAGTCTCAGTATGAAATAAAAATAATAGTCAGTTGAAAATCTATTATAATAAATAATATATTTTATTTTTTGAAGTCAAATACAGATCAATAGTTTAATAGTTATATAATATAATAATTTGTGAGATTAATTCAATCAAAATGAATTTAAATGAAATTTTTATGTTGGTATATTTTCAAGAAAAATTGAAATAAATTTATTTATCAATTTATATTTTTTGCAACCTAAATTATATAGTCTTAATTCTATGTGGACTAAATGGTCAATTATAAAAATCAATGATCTATGATAACATTAACTAACTAATCGTTATAAAATTTATATAGAACATACATTGCAATACATTATTATTTTTAGCCAGTTGAATTTGATCTACAAAAGATTAAATTTCATTTGCAAAAAGGTGAATTTGAGGTGCAAACTAAAAAATAGTAATGCTAATTGAAAACTTGGAATTTACTTTTAATGTTCAATACATTTTTAACTATTTTTTTAATGATTTGTTATTTGTAATATATACAGCTACACATATTACATTGAAGTTGTATACCTGTAATACAAAGTAGGAGATATAGCAAATATAATAAGAGAAAATTAACTTATAGAAGTACAAAAAACAGCTAAGCTAATATTTCTTGTTATGTTTACACTATATTATAATAAATTTTTAAGTTCTTAACTTCTTTGAGAATTATGAAGGTTTTAACTCCCTTTGATCTGTTTTATTTATTATACATCTCAAGTAATTCTAACACAGTAGAACTGATGCAAAGATAGCAACAGATGGATTAAAAACTACACTAATACTGGTTTTTTTCGAATTACATTACTTTTTTGAACATAAATTTATTTTTTATTATTTTATTATTAACAAAAGTTTTATATTGTTATAAAAATTAATAAACAGTTGTATCAACACAATATTTTCAATATACGTTTATTATTGAAAGTTAAAATGTTATCCATTTAAAATGTTATCCATTTAAAAACCTACGTTTCCATCAAATTACTAATAACCTTAAAATTATCCTAGTGTCAGGTATTGACGAAGAACAAACTTTTGGACATTTCCAATAAAGTGCAAATAACCAATTGACTTTCCAACATCAAAGAATAACTGATAGGAGAATCCAATATGATATTTATAAGTTGCAATTTCTTTTGTGTCCTAAATTCATGAAAACAATCTTTGACATAGAACCAATACAACAAATTCTGAACAATCATTTGAAAATGAAATGGGTTATATTCAAAGCAATAAAAATTATGTTCTAAAGGTTTTTAATTATTATAATAAGTAAGTGATAACTGAAATTTGACCTTTGTTGTAAGTAAAAGTTTGAGATAGTGAAACATATTTTTAACAATGTTGTTTCTAAGATAATCTCTTTCATTACTGTTATAAAGAAAGTTGTGTTGTTTTCTGTTTTTAATCGTTTGAATGATGTCCTTTTTAAAATTTTGTGTTAGAAAATTAAATTTTTCAGAATAACAATGTTTATAAAGTTTTTAATCGTTATCTGTTGTCAATAGCATATCTACAATTTAATTTTTTTGATAATTTATTAATCTTGTTAAAATGTTTTGCTTTAATTCAGTCAAAAATGTTTTTATAATGTATGTATTCGTATGTACATCATAAATGTGTTGAAAAGTCCTTAATTAAATTTCAGAAATTATTTAGTATTTCTTTATAAAATTTAAAAATGTTGTTTTTTAAATAAATTTTGTAATATATGTTAAACAATATACTACCTTTTATATAGTTCTAATTTATATCTGAAAATCTTAATAAATCTCTTCGTTAATCTTAATTTAACCAATTAACAAGAAGATCAAATACCTGGAAAACATTCCGTGTCCTCCAGAACTCCTGGTGATTCGTCTTTTATGACAAAGATTCATTGAATCTCAACTTATCAGATAATAAAATAAAACAACATTAAAGGAGATCACGAAAAGATTTGAAAAACATGGAATGTCCTCCAAGTACTAGGCTATCCACGTTCTTCTTGTTACTTGATTAAATTAAAATAAATGAAAAGAGTTATTAAGATTTTTAAATATAAATTATTAGTACGTAAAAAATTGTATGCCTGGAGGACATTCTATGTCCCCCAGTTTAATGATTCTTTATCATAAAAGACGAACCACCAGGAGATCTGGGGGCATGGAATGTCTTCTAGCTATTTGTCTGCCTACATTCTTTTTGTTAATTCGTTAAATTAAAATAAATAAAGAAAATTATTAAGATTTTCAAATATAAATTAGAAATACGTAGAAGACAGTATGCCTAGAAGACATTCTATATCCCCCACACCCCCTGGTGTGCTTCTTTAACATTTTTTTAATCTATTATTTGATATGTTAAAATTCAATGTTTTTTTGTCATAAAAGATAAACTACCAAAAAATCTAAAAAACATGGAATATCCTCCAGGTGTACTGTCTTCTACGTACTTTTAGTTTATATTTGAAAATCTTGATAACTCTCTTCGTTTATTTTAATATTCCATGTCCCCCAGAGGGTTTAAGGATCCATTTTTTTATGACGAAAAATCATTGAACTTTAACATATCAGATAGTAGAGTAAAACAATGTTAAAGGATACCAAGGAGTCTCGGGGACATGAAATGTCTTCCAAGCATCCTGCTTTCTACGTACTTGTAATTTATATTTGAAAATTTTGATAACTCAATTTATTTTAATTTAACTAACTAACAAGAAGAATATAAACAGCTAAATACTTAGAGGACATTCCATGTCTCCCAGACCCTTTGGTGGTCTGGGGGACATGGAATGTCCTCCAGGTATACTGCCTTTTACGTACTTCTCATTTATATTTTAAAATTTTAATAACTCTTCATTTATTTTAATTTTACTAACTAATAGGAAGTTAGAAATTACTACTGGTATTTAACAATGTTTTTTATTTTATTTCGATACAACAATTGTATTTTTAAAATACCAATCAATACTATTTGTAATATACGTATATATGTCAAAATGTAAAAAAATGTTGTGTAGTGAAATAAATTTATTGAATATCTGTATGTATAATACAAAGTAAGAATAAAAACAAGTATTAATTTATAGAAGTATAGAAAATTGTTTCTTTTGTCGGTTTGTACTTCTAGAACAATATTTTATTAGACATTGATATTTGTCGAAATGAAAATTAATTATTATTATAGATTTTTAAGTTGAATATGATAGATATATCTACTTTTTTTAAACATATAATGTTTATTTGTTAGTTAATTTATATTGTATTACATATGGTTACAGTTATAGAACTCTGCAAGATACGAAGAGAAATTTAATAAGAAATTACAATAATAGTTAAAAAGGAAAAAATATTAAAAAAAATTTAAATGAAATATTTTAGTGTAAAAAACTAAAGTAAATTAATTTACCAATATATGTTTTGATAACAAAAAAAAATCGTACATTCTATTAAAAACGTACAAAATAAAACCTTTTTTTGTAATAATAACAATGAAGAAAATTATATTTAAAACAACACAATTTGGAACAACAAATCAATTTATTTAAAAATAGAAAACATCTTAAAAAAAATAACAGACATTATAATTACAACTGCAGATAAAGGTTGAACTTTCGTGATCATATATAGACTGATTAACATGAAAATAAACAGAAAAACAAACACAAAAGAAATAATCACCAAATAGAATCAAATTTAACATTTATATATAGTAATAAATATAGTCAATTTTTCAACCAATATCATATATAAAACACGACACATAAAAAAAGCAAATGTTTTATAATTAGTGGAAATTTTATTATACAGTAATTTGTTCAAATATATAACAGATTTATTTGAATTTTATGTAATAACATATAGTTTTAATTTACAGTAGTTAAAAGTACGGTCCTGTACCCCTCCTTTTTAATAGGAGATGCTATATATATGGGCTATTTTGACGCCAACGTCAGACTTAGTTCTGTACTCCAAGAATTTATATGACGTCTCAAAAGAAGTATTTAATAACCCGAAAGTATAAGTAGGATAATTAATGCTTCGCTTGTTAATTTTATTTCTCTGAATTTAGTAAGGGAAATTATTACGAGAAATTAAGTTCCTTCAATATTTATATTATTATAAATACTTACCTATTTTTTACTCTGCGCAAGAAATTTATTTTCGTTAAAACATTTATATTTAGTTTTAAAAAGTTATATATTTATTTTACGTTTATCTACGATTATTTTAGAAAAATATTATTTTATTTTGGATTATTATAATTACTCATTATTTTAAGCAACAGAAATATACCTACCAAGCGTTTATCTGAAAGAAGAATATATTAATTTATTTTAAAAGGAATTATTGTGTTTATTTTGTATCAAAACACAATTAAGAAAACTTATCTTATTAAATTGGTCAATCATTTATTTCCAATTAACCAAACAAAAACTATCTTTTATTTATTATAAAAAAATAAACCTTTTAAAAAAGATTTGTTAACTACGTCCCGAGTTAACTCACTTAGCACTGTGTTCATAGTCTGAATAATAATACTTTTACTCAGATATTTTCACTACATTCAGTATATGCAACTCGCGAATATCTAATACTTGTTGAAATAAATTTGACTACATTATTATCAATATTTGTAACAACGTTTGAACCTACATTTATAAAATATTCATTTAAAGTGTCTGCAATTAACTTTTTTTATCGTTTATTTCATTACTCTGTTCATTTATTGTGATTTTGATTTGATTTACTTTACTGTCAATTCCTCTTATTACTTTTATAGTATGTATACTTTTTATTTTCTTATTCTTTAATATTTGATTCACTATATTGTAATTTATGCAATTCTCATTGTTTTCTGTATGTATAAACATGCTGAAAAGTATTAATTTGATTCTTTAATAATGTTGTTAATGTGTCTAATGATTTTGATAAATAAGTAAGTAAGTATATAGGACAAGTCATTACTGTAATTATTATAATTCTAAATATAAACCATTTTAACGACTTAAACCTTCTGCTTGAAGTGTTTTGCACTTTCCACTGCCTTCATTTCGTTAGGCAGCACATTGAAAAGTTTAATACCCACTGAAAAAGGACCTTTTTGTGTGATATTTTAAGTATTTAGGGGAGGATATATAAGTAACCTACTTTGAAGATCATGTTCATGAACATCCACAAACTGTAGAAGTTTATGCTTATTTTCATAAATTAATGTAAGTAAATGTAGTATATAAAGACTTGATAGTGGTAGTATTTTGTTGTAAAATATGTAATTTTTAATTGTATTTGTCCAAAATAGTTAGTTTTTAATACTTGGTCGGACACATTTCCCTTAAGTAAAGCAAGCACTATTTAAGTTAGATACGAGACATGTGTAGTGCTTCTTCCAACTAAATACATCGCCTTAAGACCTAAGAATTTGTAGCAGTTAAATCTACCTAACAATGTATTGTTAATATTGAGACTTATATCTAAATTACTTTTCTTTTGGATAGTGTGGAAAACGCTATAGTGAGCCTTTTGAAGATTAATGTAAACCATTCATGAAGCTTATGCTATATGTTAGTTATGTCGTTTACAAACAATAAAAACAGTGTGGATCCCAAAACTGATCCTTGTGGAATTTAAGGGAAGAATGTTGGAGTGAGGCCTATGTATAAACCCTTCAGGTTGTCTGTATACCACTTGAACAAATTGAGTTCTATCAGACATATACAATAGAAATCAGTCAGCAATGGTGTCTCATATATCTCTCCAGTTTATTTATAAGCAAATTGTTATCTATACGGTCAAAGGCACGACTTAGATCATAGAAAATTGTACATAGAGTCTCTGTCTCTAATTTGACCAACTAACAAGAAGAACGTAAGCAACTAAAAACCTGGAGGACATTCCATGTCCCTTAGACTTCCTGGTGATTAATTTTTTATGGCAAAGAATCATGGAACCTCAACATATCAAATAATAGAATAAAACAACGTAAAGAAAAACACCAAGGGGTATGGGAAATATGGAATGTCCTCTAGAAGACGTTCCATGTCCTTTAGGCCCCCTGGTGTCCTTCTTTAACGTTGTTTTATTTTATTATCTGATATGTTAAAGTTCAATGATTCTTTATTATTATTATTTTCGTCTGACGTAAGTAAATATATAAATTAGTTGTTTTTAATTTTCAAAACTATTTTTTAGTTTTATGTATAATAACTTAGATAAATAATGTAATATTGTGAAAGTTTCAAAAATTACTATATTTAGTGTGTATTTGTAAAATAACTATCTTTATTTATCTTAATGTAATCAACTAACAGAGAGAACGTAGGCAGTCAAGTACCTGAAGGATATTCCATGACCCTCAGACTCTCTGGAAATCTTTTGTGACAAAGAATTATTAAACTTCAACATATCAAATAACAGAATAAAACAACATAAAGAAGAACACCCTCCAGATATTTGATCTAAGAATCTAATTTGATAATTTGAAAATTGTTAGTTCGTTTTAATGAATAACAATATTAAATAATTATAATTAACATCTACATTTTTATTGTGTTAGGACCTCTTCGTTGTGATTTAAAATATACAGTAAATGTAATAGATTCAAAAGAGTTAAGAAAAGGAGTTAAAACCTTCATAATTTTCTAAAAAATTAAAGACCTGTTAACAAGCGTTAAGTGGAATTATAAATTAATTTATTTTGTCTTTTGAAGTCAAATACAAATAAGTTTATGCTAGAAAGGCAAGACCACAAAACAAGCAATATTGGTTTAGTTGTTTTCTGTGTTTCTATAAATTTATTTACATTTATTGTATTTGTTTTTATTTTATTTTATTACACATTTTTGATATATTTATATAAAGTTAAGTTATTCATATTTTTTTAATACTAAATAGTATTGGTGGAGATTTAGAAAATACAATTTTTATTAAAGTTTTATTGTTATGTATTTTTACTTACATATACAAACATGAAATAATGATACATAATAGTTTTTGAAATAATCAAAATATTATATCGTTTATCAATAGTCATTAAACACTCATCGTTAACACAACATCTTTAAAGAATAAAACTTTAATTTTTCAACACAATGCGCAAATATGTTTTAATAGACTTGGCTAATTATAAGTAAAATAAATAAATAAATTTGTGATGTAGATAAATGATTGATTATTAAATATTCCATTGTCGTTTTGTCATTTATATAGTTTAATGATTATTTCTTTTTCAATTTGATTTATTACATTTCTTGTGAATATTCTGTAGAAGTTTTACCATTATACTACACAATAATAATTTTAATGGTACATTTGGTGTGTTGCATTTTTTGCAACTACAAATATCAACAAATATTACCATTACATACGCTGATATTTTATACTTGTATCTTTAGTTTTTTCCACTAAAGATAGTGACGTGTAAACATAGAACTAGAATAAAACCACAATTAACATTATTTTATGTTATTATCGTTTCACAAAAAGTATTTTTAATAATAATTAAATTACTATTAAATAATAAAGAAATAATTTAACAATGTTAACTTTTACATAATAAGGATAAGCAATATTTAATCTTTTTTAAAGTAAAAAAATAATAAATTTAGTTATATTTCTTATGAGTAATATTAGCCTATAATTATTTGACATCTAATCACCACCTACATTATTATCTATATTTCCAACAACGTTTGAACTTACATTAATAAAGTATGCATTCAAAATTATCACTTACTTCATTTATTATGGTTTTGATTTGATTGGCTTTACTATTACTTCTTCTTATTTCTTTCATTGTTTTTATGTCTCTTTAAAATCAAAGTTATTTTTTGATAGTTTATATTTATAGTATGTATACTTTTGAGATTTATTGTAATTTATTATTTGATATTATGTGCTAATATTAAATTATTACATTCAGTGTGTCTTTGTTAAATTTAAAAATGTTGTTTCTTATTTTGTAAATGTATTTTACAATATATATTAAATAATATATGAAAGTGTACAAATAAATATTTATACACTTCTAATTTATTTTTGAAAATCTTGATCTCTCTTTATTTATCTTAGTTTAACTAATTAACAAGAAGAACATAGGTAGCCAAGTACCTGGAGAACATTCCATGTCTTCTAGATCCTTTGCTTGTACGTCTTTTACAACAAAGAATCATTGAACCTCAACTTATCTATTAATAAAATAAAACAATGTTAAATAAAAACACCAGGGGTCTCGAGGAGATGGAATGTCCTCCAGGTGTTTGGCTACTCATGTTCTTCTTGTTAGTTGATTAAATTAAGACCCCTTGGTGTCTTTCTTTAATTTTGTTTTATTCTATTATCTGATATGTTAAGGTCCGATGAGTTTTAAAACTATTTTTTAGTTTACACCTCAAATTTACTTTTTTACAAACCAAATAGCAGGTCAAATTCAACTGACTAAAAATAGTTATGTATTGGAATACATATTCCGTGTAAATTTTTTAAAGATTAATTAGTTAAAGTTTGGTCGTCACTATTAATTTTTGTAATAGACCATTTAGTCCACATAAAATGAAGACTATTTAATTTAGATTGCAAAAAACATAAATCGGTAAATTAATTTACTTCAATTTTTCACACTAAATTATATTATTTATTAAAAATCTGCCAGCATAAATGTTTTGTATTTTTAAGTAAATTAATACAAAATTTATGTTTAATTAAATTTCAAAAAATAATTATTCTATAAAAATTTCGTTCGTTTATACAGTATAAAAACATTCGATGGGTAATATGGATAAAAAAATCAATGTTTTAAATAACATCATTTTAAAATTTGATTGACTTTTATTGACCATACATATATATCTGTCACGAATTGTTAATTCTTTCTTTCTCAGTTTTCATAATAAGATTAAATTATGACAGACAAAAAACTCGCTTCTTCTAAAAAAAGAATTACTCTTTTATCAAGATTATTTTTATATTGAAATTAAATTTGGTGTTTAAATAAATATGTACTCCAGTGAATAGATACAATTGATCGTATGGATAAGTTCTGTCTGTGTATTTTGAAAAGAAAATACATTTGGTTTATTGTGTGATTTCTAGAGAATAATTTGTATGAGTTGGTGTTGTTTAAATGAGCGAAAATTTCAAGAAATGATAGTTTCTTTTTAAGTTATTGTCACAAAACGATGTGTTTGTACGCATCATAAATGTACTGTATTAATTTGATTCTTTAATGATGTTAATGTGTATAATAATTTAGACAAATGATCTTATATTGTGATAGTTTTAGAAATTATTATATTCTATTTATTTGATAAAAAATTCACTGTTGAAAGCATACAAAATATTCTTTTTATAATTATAATAAAAACAATTATATTGATGTGTTAATATCAGCAAAATCCGAAGTGAAACTTAAGAAGGAATACGATCAATTTTGAGTTATTCTAGTCTGAGTGAGAAATATCAATTATTTACTCTAGAAGACTGCTTTGTCAGATAGTAGTAACTAATGTCTCCATGAATCAAAGAATGGTAGCAGTTATTTAACTATCAATAACTAAAAAAAAAGACAAGAAAAGCTTCGAAAACGAATCACTATTACTAAAATAAAAAGAAAGTAAAATCCAGGTAAAAAATGATTAATGTCGTTAGCCCTCCCGAAAAATAACAGTAAGTAACATAAAAGTAAGAAAAAGACACCAC
>JAUIMW010002497.1:0-10627 GCA_033557785.1 Enochrus cinctus | reverse complement strand
CCTTCACAGTTGTTCACACTTTCCGCTAAGGTAACCTATTCCTGACCATCATGAGGCACCTCAGGTGATGGCTTCCCTGATAATTATCCTGGATGAAAAATGCTTCATCTCATCCCTAATGCAGTCATGAACCACTGTCCTCAAGACATCCTGGAAGCTGCCATCACTCACTCTCACACCAAAATCTATCTCTTTAGTTATCACACCAAAAAAATAGAATATATACTAACAAGTCACAAAAAGAAATTGTATATAAAAATATAACTGCTCAAACAGCATCACTTCAGGTATCAAAAGGCAAAATATATATTTTTCACCAAAACATTCAAAGTATCAGAAGCAAAACTTTGGAAATTCGGATGTGCTTTAATACTCTTCAGTGCCTGCCACATGTTTTGTGTTTTTCAGAACATTGGTTGGAAGCTGGGGAAGAGGCAAGCAACACTGAGGACTACATAATGGCATAATGCTTTTCACATGTATTTTTGTGAAGGATTCTCTTGAATACAGATATAAGAAACCAAAGTGTGCATTTTGACTTGGAATATTCTTGCATAGAGGTGATGTCAAGCAATATTATTGTCTATGGCAATATAAACAACTTTTTAAAAATATTTTCTGACATAATACAATATCTACAGAGCAAGTTCTTTTCAGACAAGCTCGTAGTCTCTGGAGATTTCAATGTGGACTCTTTGAAGAATGATAGGCAAGTTGTGTATTTTAAGAATTTATTGAACAGTTTCAATTTATTTCAAACTATTGATAATGCTGCTCGTATCAGACAGTCTTCACCAACTCTGAAGGATAATTTGACGACTTGTTTCCGGTCTTCCAGATAGCTTTACAGTACCTCCAAAGGTTGCCCCCTAATGCCATACCTAGGTCACATTTATGAGCGTTATCAGATATGAGGCTGCATGAGCAAATGGTATCTGTTTAAGAAAGACGTTAAACAATTGTATATAGCATCTTCTAGGATCTTGGAGAAAATGGGTAAGATAGAGATTGGTCTATAGATGATCCAATACATTTCCCTTTGTATACGCTGGGACCACCCTTGCCAACTTTAGGAGGTTAAGGAAGACTCTTTCCTCAAAGCAGGTGTTGAAGATGTCAACCAGTACAGAAGATACACACAGCACTCTATGCTTCAGCAGTGTTGTGCTCATTCCAAAGATGTCCTCTGAAGATTTAGGTTTTAGATTCCTTATTATATCTTTGATTTCAGTTTTCATAATTGGAACAAGAAAGAAAGTCCAAGAAGAATTCATTGAATTCATTGCTAAACGAGCAATTAGTGATATACGGTTCTTTGGTGGATGAGGTTTCTCTTTTTGTAATGTCCCAGATGATTTTGGGTTTATTTGTTGTTTTGTCGATCTGTCTTATGTGTCTAGAAGTCTTTTCCATTTCAAAGCTTCTGAGGTAGAATTCTATATAAGATTGATATTCTTTAGAAACATCAATTTTCCCACCTAAGTGGACCTCCTGGATAGGTGACTTTTATCTGCTTGAGTTCCTTGGATGGTCTGAAAGGTTTCCTTGCACCGGTGACCTTCCTCCATGGAAAGGATTCCTCAAAGGATCGCTTGAACCTACTGAAGAACTTCGAAAACATTATACTTGCATCTGAAGCGTTCAAGACAGTCATCCAAGTCTTCTCCCAATAGCTGACCCTTAAAGGCCTCGTAGTTTTCTATCATCTATACTTGGGTGTTAGTATATGTTATCCAAGTGTAATTCACTTTCATGTACCACTCTAGTGAAAGAATCGCCAGTTGAAGCCTTGGAAACATCTTTTTACTTCACTAAATATTCTGGGTGGTTTGTATAGCTTGAAATTATATTTGTTCAGCCAATGCTCTGACACACACAATATGTCGATGTTGTTAGCACTGGCAGCTTCCTCAAGGACCATACTTTTGTTAGTCAAGCACTGTATATTGATGTGCATGATGCCCACTTGCTTGTGATGTTCTTCTGCTTTATTACTGTATCCCAGTCATGTTTATTGATTTAGAAGGTGTTGTCCCCTTCTGAAGTCGAATCGACTCAGTGCTGCACCCTCTGACCAGAATTCCAGTTTGTATACCATTTCTTTTAAATTCATGTGGACTCCTATAAGGAAGCATTTGTTGTCTTTTAGCCATCTTTTTCAGTGGGTCCTGATGGCATCCCTTGAGAAACTATGGGGTAAAAGGTTGTGTTGAAGACCTTCTAAAAGATTATTTGCAAGGAAGAAAACAATGAGTTCATTGGAAAGGGGGGAATCTTAAAGCAAGACAGTAAAGGCAGGTGTCCGGCAAGGATCAATATTGGGACCCTTTCTTTTTATTATTTACATTAACGACTTGTCTCAGAATATTCAGTCTTACTCAACATGCTTCTATGCTGATGACACTTCCTCTTTGAATGAAGCAAAAAATATCGATGAACTCAATACAAAAACAATGGGTTTTGGAAACGAACTGCAACAGGACTTAGGCCTGTTGTGTTGTTTGAAATAAATATGAAACTGCCCTCTGCACTTCAGAACCTTCGAATCATTTCTAGTGAGTATCTGGAATCTTCGCTTCTAGAAAGTTCTAAATGCTCGCTTTCGTAACAATATTTATCTTTTAAAAACTGCTTTCCCGTTTACTTATGTTCTCCTTAAGAAGTAATAGATAAAAAAAAACACCTAGTGCTCCAGGCACTCCATCGTTTATGTTCAAACAACGTGGGCGTTCCAGAATAGTGATCACTATTTAAAAAAGGAATGTATAGCTACGGGTTCTGAACAATTTTATTTACAGGTTCTTCAGATAAATTTAATTAAAAAAAAATATATATATACAAATATTACCAGGTAAAAAAATATAGTGACAAATTACAAAACTAAACCCAATTTTCCAACAAATTCTTTACCTACCTAATTGATTCCATCTACAACCCTTCCAAATAAAGAATGTTTGTCAAATACCCGAAATACTTTCCCAATATTCACTACACAATATAAACACAAAATAGAAACACTTATGCACCATGTACCAAGGCTGAAATAGGTTTAGAATCGCACTGCATTTTGTTTACTGTTAGCTGTTTGTTCCAACACCCTCGTGAAACCACGAGAACCCCAAATTAACAACGATAACATATGTGATATAGGCCGCCAACCTGCTGAAAAGAACGGAAGGTTTAGTCAAATTGGTAGTTTCCAATCCGGGAAAGAGGCCCACGACACCAGTTGCTCCTGAAGCAGAGAAGAAAGTTGCTCCTGGGGCAGCTCCGTCGGCCAGCAAAGGACTGAAACCACACTCAGGACCACCTTCAAGACCACACACTCCTGCACCAGGTATGGTTATTACAAACAAAAACAATTTTTTCCACTCTCCACTTTAAACATCTGCTTTCTACATACATTCTATTTAGTCACCCAACAGTTTTATTTCTTAAAATGGATTTTTCTGAAGAAGGTTGTTGTTTACTTTACAACACAAAATTTTTCGAACTTCTTAAAACAATTTTTAATTTGTTTAGAACCTGCTGCAGACCCATTCACTTGTCCTATAGTTCCTGGAAAAGAAACTACCATAGAAATAACCACAGATAATAAAGCGTTGGGCTTGTTCTTTGTTGGTGGGAAAGACACACAACTCCCTGTGAGTATATCCATTTATTTTAAAACGTTCAATTTTAACGATTTATTTTTGTGTCGATAGGAAGGTATTGTAGTGGTAGAAATATACCAGAAGGGGGCGGCGGAAAGAGATGGCAGGTTGCAGCCCGGGGACCAGATACTCGAGGCCAACGGGACCTCGTTTAAAGATGCAACCTTAACGACAACATTACAAGCTCTTAGACAATTACTGCCAAAGATGAAGCTTACAGTATTAAGGCCTGAAAAGATTGATTTCCAAACTTTGGATGTGGAGTTTGCCAAGAAGCCTGGGAAGGCTATCGGAATCAGTGTCATGGCTAGAAAGTCCGGAAAGGGTGTATATATTTCAGATATTGTAAGTATAAAGCTGATTAAATTTAAAAAAAACTTAAGCTGTGTCTTTTGATGCAGTTAAGCGGAAGCCCGGCGGAAATCGACGGAAGGATAATGAAAGGCGATATGCTGGTGTCGGTGAACGGAACCAATGTAGAAAACTCGAGTGGGGAGGAAGTGGGAGCAGTGTTAAAAACAGTTGTGGGCAGAGTGTTCCTAAAACTCCACCGATATCGACTGCACCCCAGATAATCGCCTGCATAGCCTTAGTGCCACATCAAGGACTTTTTTCATCTTCACAAAAATAATATATCCGACCGAAACGGTCGACTGTTCAAAACTGGAAAGACTTTTCCGTCTTGCTAGTGGACTTGTCGCTTATAATTTTATTTTTTATTTTTAGATGAAGAGAGTAATTAGGAATATGAGATTAGTATACCTGCTTACATTGTGATACATTTTAGCCGTTAAAAGTGATTGATGAATTTTATCGTAACTTCAAGATGATATGACTGTCACAAAAGTGCAATTTAGAGCATTTTAAAAAAAGAATTTTTCATGTCAAATTAATGCGTAATCTTTTTATAACTTTGTAGTTGACTTAAAAAAAATTGTTTCTCTTTTACAACCTTTTTGTATTATGATATTTATATATATAGGAATAATATTAAATGTATTGTAAATTAGTGACTTACGTAAGAAAAATTCTATCGATAGAAGTTTGTTTGTTCTATCGATAGGAGGTTTGAGGTGATGGTGTCACTTGCGGTGTCTGAATATAGCTTAATTATTGCCGTTTAAATTATTACTACGTTGATTTGACGTGAATAATAGGAGAAAGTGTACAGACACTCGATTATGGTGTTTTTTATTATTACTGTTATTATATTATTGTTAAATAATTTATCTTTCAAATGCCGAATACGGCATTAAGAAAGAATTGTAATTTCGTTTAAAATTGTGTTCCATTATCACAAAAGCAAATCATGAGCATTTTGAGAAGTTTTGGTGTTATTTTTTGATGTAAATGCATCGGCAGGCGTGTAAAGTATATAATTATCTAACATTGTCTCAATAGTTGAAAGAAAGTGAGCTCTTGTTCATAAAATAATGAGCCGTAGTGTAATTTGTACATACAAGTCTCTTTTAAAGTTCACCACTTGTATTAAATACAAAAAAAAATGTAGATCTACTATTTTGTAAATAGTGTTACAAAGTGTTGCATGCTAGAGTTTTAATAAATTCACTTTATCTCTTATAATTCGCATTTTTATTTTCAATACCTTTTCGTCAATTAAAGAATTGGTGAGTGTAACGAAACACAACAAAAGTTATAATAAAATCATTTATTGAAAAAGCATTTAAGAACAAAACAAACACTATTACAACATATACATATAATACATTCTGCTTAATTTACAAGAAATATTAAAAATTTCTCCATTCCTTAAAATATAAAAGAAAATCAAACGCTAATATAGCTTTTGAATAATAATTTTGTTCACATTTCAAATATACATATCCCAATCATTTTACAAACATTTATCACTTGAACCACGAATAATCGTAATTTAAATAATTATTATTATATTCTTTATAATTTCATACGTTCAAGTGAATAAAATGGCGTATAGTAAACCATGTATTATAATAAATACATTGAAATAAATATGATAAAACTCGGCATATTGGTAAGTGTGTATATATATCGAAACACTACAACTTTTCAACTAAACAGTCTTACGATAAATATAAAGGATATCATTACGAATTCAATAAATACTTAGCAGATATTTCACTACGATAACATTGGAATAAATTTAACACAATTATAGGTAGGTAGCAAGTTTAAATAGCGTTTTTTTTAATATTTTATTTACAATTAAAAACATATTTTTTGATGCACCTATTACCCATCGCGTGTTTTTATGATATGACTGACACGAAATAAAAAATCTGCAAGATTATTTATGTTTATGATATGATTAGAGTCGTTAAATATATTTTTAAAGAATAGCATCAAAATAAAAGCAAACACTCACTGCGTTTCCTGCAAAGTACTTATTTACAATTACTCCGTTAAAAAACGTTGCTGCCGTATTGTACTACTCACCAATTACCATCAAAGTATATACACATAAGAATTTATTGGTCTGCGGTAAAACTAACTATCGATAATTTGCTGGTTGTTTGTCATGGATGGTGACCCCGAATTTGTGGATTGGACTATGCTTTTAGAGAACATCGGGTACTGCACAAAAGTACAAGAAACCGGTGTAGGCAAGCTGGGTAAGTTTTGACTATCGGATTTTGTTAGTTCGTGGTGTTCCGGGTTTTCCATCGAATGCGACGTCCTTAATTGCGGTTTTTCTGGCTGTGAGGGCGTTGCTATATGAAGAAATGTGGTATGCCTTAGTCTAATTGCGTCTACTACGTCTAATAAGTTTTTGGAGTCCATGGCTAGGACGTGTGCTGCTCCGAGCATCCCCCTGTAAAATTTTTATTTGAAAAACAATCTTTAAAGAAACTTACATGGGAACATACTTTCTGTATTCAGTGTCCAAAGTGGTGCAACTGTACTGTTGGGCTAGCCTCATGGCGCTCACGAGTTCTTGCATATCCTTTGATAACACTTTGTGGGCCATTTCTATTTCCCGGTGCGCAGATGGTGGGAACAAAGGTATAATTTCGTCGACGCTTGAAAGTAAAGTTCTTAGCTCCAATCCTACTTTCCTTACAAGATCCAAGTATTGTTCGGCGTATGACTGTTGGACTCCTTGTGATAGTGACATGACAGCTTTGACCACTTGAGTTGTGGCGTCGTAAACTTTATCGTTTGTACGATCTAGTTCCGCTGTTGGTGGTGGGTCTACCCTCTGTAAAAACATACAAAAAAAATTAAATAATATGTTATGATGTCCAGTGTATCAAGCATTCAAACAGAACAGACACGTTTTGTGTAGCCTGGGTGTTTGAACATTCTTCTGTTGTGTGAGCACAAGTGGAAAACTAGAACCCCAAATATGCTGAAGATAAGAGGGACAATTATAAAGGGCAAAACAAAAGACCTTACGATGGACTAGCAAGTGCAATTCGTGCCTACTGTTCATAGACAACCAACGAGCTATCATCAGCAAATACAAAACTGGGTTCTGATGATCAATTCTAAAGATAAAACAAAGACAAGAGTTTT
Organism: Enochrus cinctus; assembly: GCA_033557785.1. NCBI lineage: Eukaryota > Metazoa > Arthropoda > Insecta > Coleoptera > Hydrophilidae > Enochrus > Enochrus cinctus. Next base: position 3,458 of record JAUIMW010002497.1, on the reverse strand, counting down.
TTTAAATTAAATTATGATATTCTGGACTTCTTTCACGGCAACAAATGTGAGGAAATGGAGGAACCTTTGAGCATCATAAAAATCCAACAATTCAATTGGAGCATCTTAAAAACTTATAGAAATAGAAAGAACATGCCCTTCAGCACATCAACATTGCTCAAATGGGAAGGTAAAGTAATAGATGATTTCTTATTTGTATTTAATTTCTGGAACTCATTCCACATGGCAGAACTATCACTAGAGCGTTTGAAGGTCAAACTTTCAAAATAGGCACACTTCTCCCGGCAAATAGAGGCTGAAACAAGGTTTCTCAGGGACTTAATAGTTCCAAGTACCCTCACTATCACATTTGAATTTATGAAGTGCTTTATCCATCATGTATCTTATATTGGAAGTCAGCCAAGGAGTCTGTAAATTAAGTGCCATGGAACCAATCGTAAACCATCTTGGAAAGCATGGAGATGACCACTGTGGAATAATATTGATGACAAGATACACTAGACTGTGATCAGGAACTTCATGGAGATCCACAACTACAGAACACAGGCAATTTTGTTATCAGTAATAATTAACTCTAAACTCTAATAAATTTTTAACTAAAAATGAAAAATTTTTTTATAGTAAGCAATCACTTCTCCTTTTTTAAGTTTCTTCTTGTGTCGAATTTCCTGTGGCATTCCTGTTCCATCAGTGTTAGGACTACCTGAGAAGACATTGGGAGATCAGGATATTTATCAAAAACTATTGAGATATCCTTTTAAGATGAATATATTGAACCCATCCTAGCCATTCTTTATACGACATTCATCTATTGTCAGGTCTTTTTCGGGAATGTATAAACTTGTGCATTTAATGCTTATATGTTGGAAGAAGAGCCAAATTTTATTGGGTGTGAGTCACAGGATTATGTGTTGTTATCATAAAAGAATAAATTTCATTTTATATCAAAATATCTTCTACTCATCAATCTAGGGAAAATAGGAGTTGAAAAAATATTATTTGTGGTCCAATGCATCCTTTCTTCAGGTTGTTTCAAAATGCCTTGAAGTATTATTATTATTGTAAGAAAGATCATTTTATCTATTTCTACATTTTTTCATTACATTGCACCTGGATGTTGCTCAGCATACCTATTTGTTTCTTCAATCAATAAAGCCACCAAATCATCACCAATGAATAATGAAAAGTACTCTAACGGATTATAATTGTTTTCTACATCAAAAGTACATCCAGCTGCACCATCTAAACATAAGGAAAGGAAATGGCTATAAATCATACATTAATGAAGCAAGGAGGACACAATTCTGAGATCATGCATTTATAAGAGAAAGTCCACTCCCATGATTGTTGAGACAGACATTACAGATCATTGTGCTATACTAATTAATACAGAATTTCTACTCCTATCAGAAACAACTTAAGAGGCTAGCAGCAATATTTCTTACATTTACTTTGTGAAGTTATTTCTACACCAATTTCGATCTGGTTTTCAACATTTTCTTTAGAATTGAATACTTTTTAACAGAATCTTTTTGCACTTTTGTCAAAATTTGGATTATTCGCTTGATCAAATCAACGATTTCAGTTATCGTTTCTATAATTTTTCTAAAAAAATCTGTAGCAGGTTCTTTTATTTAGACGTCTTCAGAATCACTATTTTTGTGTTCTTCAATTCCTTGCTCTGCCAGTTTTTGAAGGTTGTCTTTGGTAAGGCCCTCACCAGAAACCTGCAGCAACTCCTCAATATCCTACTCATCTACATCTAGTCCTGCTGTTTCGATTAGGTTGACAATTTGGCCAACAATAAGCTCTTCTCATTGATAATCCTGGGTTATCTCTGATCATATCTTCTTCCACTCTCCCTTCGTACACTTCTTAGTTAATTTTTGCCAAATGAAGTTGATATTGCTTTGTTAAGTTAATAATACACTAGTATGTGTAAAGTGCCACTCAACCTTTCATCGGAGTTTTGCAGCACGTACAAAACAAAAAATATTTGTTGCATATCTAACAGAATGTAAAAATAGTGAAATGCCGTAAGGATCACATCAACAAGCTACTGTTATTGGCTTAGGAGGAAACTATCAATGACAAAGATGAGCTACTTACGAAAAATGCTCTGATTGAATAACTCCAAAACCAAATTAAGTTTCTAAACCAGGATTAAATAAGGTTACAAACAATGAAAAATATATAAACAATATAGAACATAAACAAAGCAAATCTAACCAATCAGAAACTAATAATCCAATAGTTAAAGGCAACCCTCAGAGCTTGGATGAAAAGAACAACAACACTAAGAATGAATACAACAAAAATCAAGATTTAACTGTTCTATGGAGAACTTATAGGGGTTAATGCCTCCGCCAAAAAGAGCATGGGTCTAACTGGGCAATTATATGGACACTGTAGATACAAACATAATACAGAACTACCTAAAAGCGAATCAACCAGGTATCACGTTAGATCTGACCGAGCTTCCATCTAAAGGAAGGAAAAACTTAAGGATTAGTTTTAACGAATTTCGGCGAGCAGGGATGGCTGGGAGTGTCAAGGGTCAAATTTCAAGAAGAATCTATAATGTTATAGATTGACAATCATAAAAACTGTTTGTTTGTCAACCTATAACATTATATATTCTTCTTAAAATTGGGCCCTTGACACTCGCAGCTTCGCTGCTCGCCGAGATGAAGTGAATCCTTAAGTTTTTATATATCGCCCTTCAGGACAACAAAATATACAATGTAGTACAGCTTCTGCTCAAAAAGTGTGGGTCTATTTCGGTAAATAAAAGATGTGTCATTGTTTAGAAAAGCAAAACACACTGGAATAAGATACATATATTCTTTTAGCAAACAAGTCAAAACACACTGTTGTCCCGAAAGGCGATATATAAAAACTTAAGGATTCGCTTTAGCGAATCTCGGCGAGCAGCGAAGCTGCGAGTGTCAAGTGCCCAATTTTAAGAAGAATATATAATGTTATAGGTTGACAAACAAACAGTTTTTATGTTTGTCAACCTATAACATTATATATTCTTTTTAAAATTTGACCCTTGACACTCGCAGCTCGGTCAGATCTAGCGTCATACCTGGTTGATTCGCTTTTAAGTAGTGTCTACAGTGTACATATAATTGTCCAGTTGGACCCATGCTCTTTTTGGTGGAGGCTTTAGCCGCTGTAAGTTCTCTGTAGCTTTCCCAGGGGGGACTACCACTAGAATTATTTCAAGAATACTTAACAGACCGAACACAATGTGTAAAAATAGGTTCCACCTACAGTGAACAGTGTACTGTCAGGGCTGAGGTGCCACAGGGAACCGTTTTGGGCCCTATATAATATTTAATATATATCAAGGGTGGCCAACAAGTCGACCGCGGGCGACCGGTCGCCCGCCATGGACTCAAAAGTAGCCCGCGAAGCTAAATTTGAAAAATCTTAATAAATCATTGGGAAGA
>JAUIMW010002496.1:0-10628 GCA_033557785.1 Enochrus cinctus | reverse complement strand
AGGTAGGCTGTGTATACTTATTTACCTGATTGATGTGAATGTTGTGGAATTCGGTTAATTAATCGAAACTACATGAGCACTACTTGCATGAAGTTAAATCAAAGACCTTTATAATACATAAACTAAACATAAATGACATTTCCCCTGATCGCACTCCTTTGACAATATTGACTGTATCTCATGTTTTAAAAAAACTGGAAAAAAAATTCGCGATTATTAGCCATTCACTCGGATGACTTTGAGTCATAATCGCTCATGTAATTGTATACTACTTGTCAATTATTAAATTAACATCTGTCATACGAACAAGGCAAAGCAAGTTGGTTATTTAAAGCAGTATTAATTTTTTCTGCAATACTTTTTTTATGAAACCCATCTTTTTCTTTTAAAAAGTGTACTGATTCTAGAAAAAATCCATGGATTGGATTAGTTACATAACCTAACTTATCCTAAAAGGAATAATTTCAAGGCCGAAGGAAAATTTTTTCGTGCAAAAATATAACCCTATTGCACTACTTATTCTTCACCATATTCCTCACCATATTGTACGGTCCTACAATTAGTATTAAACGATATAAAACTTCTAGTCATTCTATTAGCATTTATTACTCCATTGGTTATGTAAAAATGATTGTAATATAACTTGTCCGTATTCGTGTAGTTTTGTAACAGTTGCAAAAATGTCATATTGATGTTTTTTTTTAATAGAAAAATACGCTCTGCTTTATAAACTCCTGGCTGCCAAGTACAATTTCACAAAAAATCTGGTAGTAGTATTCTGGATATCTGAACGAAAAGCTCAACTAATTACAATAGCACTGCACTATTCATATGTATTAAATTGTTTATTATTGCTAATAAGATTTAATAACATGTACTATGAAAATTGTCAACTGCAATTCACATAACGAAGTATTAACTAATACAGTTTAGAAAAAGTTTCATAATTCCGCTTTTTTCCAAATTTATTAGTGTGATCCTTCTCCTTTCTAAATCTTTAAATGGTTATAGTGATATTTCAGTTTTTAGGTACGTCATGCTGAAACGTGCGAATTAATAGCATTACTGAAATATCATCATGAAAATGAACCGGCGATGACAGCAGTCCGGTACTCACCCAATGATGCAAACGTTGTATTTGCAGCAGGGTTTACAGGAAAAATTTATATGCTTAGAAAAAATAGTCTCCATGTTGAAGTTTTTGCAAAAGAACTAAATGAAATTAATTCCATAGATCCAAATTCTAGGAATGATTATATGATATCAGGTGGTAAAGATGCTATTATTCGAATATACGATATCCATACAAAGAAGGTAGGTAAGTTATACTTATTGATTAATATTTATTTTCCACTCTTAACCTTATAATTAAGTTTAATAATAAACTATTAATAAAACTTTGAGAGTTATATTTATTAATTAATATTTATTTTTCCACTCTTAGCCTTGTAATTAAGTTTAAGGCACTTATAAGGACAATATGTGCTTATTAAATAATTAATAAAACAATTGATAAAACTTTGAGAGTGGAAAATTGCTATAAATCTCGGATTTTATTTGCCAATCCATCAAATTGAACCTTCATTTGTAAATATTTCTTGCCTTCTTTAATACTTAATAACTATGATACATTAAGGGAGGTAAGAAATATTTACAGATCGAGGGTGATTTTGAGCGAAGGGAGGGGATGGTTAATGAAGTCCGAGATTAGTGTAATTCTTTTGTAATATTGATATAAATGTTTTTTTCTTGCATTTTCTTATGTAACATCAGTAATTTATTTAATAATTTTAGCTTGTGCAAGAATTAGGTAAAAAAGACAATGAAGACAACCACTATCATAAAATGAGGATTTTTGCTCTAAAATGCCACCCAGACAATGCAGAATTGTTCTTTAGTGGAGGCTGGGATAACTGCGTTAAGGTATAAGCATTAATTCTATAAATATTGTTTTTAATTAATTAGTCTATTTATAGATGTGGGACGCAAGATCTAAAGATGGATCTGTGTTAGATATTAAAGGACCTCATATTTCTGGGGATGGTATCGATATACATGTAAGAATTTTGTTTGTTTTGTTGATTTAATAAAAAATATTATTTTTGTTTAGAATAATGATATTTTAACAGCATCTTGGACTGTTAATGATAGTCTTCTTCTATATGATATTCGTAAAGGAGCATTATTAGAAAATATAAAGCCTTCAAATAAGGACGGAAGTGCAGAGGGTGAATTTTACTACACTTGTAAGTTTTATAAAGACTATCCTTCTGGAGACATTATTTTTGCCGGTGGAAGTGGTTCAGGAGCATTAGATGTAATACAAAGAAGCACTAGCAAGTTAAGATGTCGATTTAAAACCAACAAAACAATTTTGGCAGTTGATACTATACCCGGAATGTGTGTATTTGGAGGATTGAGTAACATGATAAAAGTTGCTAAATTGCCCACGTTTTAATTTACACATATTTAATAAGTAGAATTTTAAGATACGTATGTATAATAATAAACATAATCTTGGTTTATTTTCCGAATCGACTGCCTGTCAGTACAATTTAGCTTGGCACTTCCCAAGAAATTTTTTGATATTTTTCCTCAGCTCTCCTAAATCATCTGAATTTAAAGAATTCGTCATTACATTCAAAAACTAGTGTGAATAGGAACTTCTTCTTAAATGGCACACTGGGAAAGTGCCATAAGAGATCTTACATAACTGCAGGCGTTATCCGTATCAACAGACGAAGCTGGCTAGTGAAAATATACCTTATAGTGATCCATATAAACCCCATAATATCAAAGTCCCACAAAACGTTACAACAATGCAATCTACCTAACAATAAAAAACAGAAAAATTGTGAAATTCTCAATAATAGGTTGAATAAAAAAACTATAAAATAGAGAAGCTTTTAATGACGGCATATTGATTTTTTTCTAATATAAATGGTACTTTACTCTTAACAAAAACTAATGTTTTCTTATTTCAAGGCACTCTGTATATAATTTTTGTATTTTGAGTACGGCTAAAGACTTTTCAGACAAAGTAAAACTTTTTATAAAGAATGACTTTTTCTCGAAATATGAGAAATAAAAAAGTTCATAAGTACAGTTAGGTCAATCCGTGGACACACTGTATATACGACCTATTGATCCAAATTATTCTAAAGATACAATATATTATTCTTACAATTACAATATTGGTGTCTTCTAAGTGAACTTTTGGTAAGAGACTGAAAATGGCAAAACACTTTTTAGTCTGCACTTTTTTCCAAAAATTTCATCTAAAAAAAAATTATATTTCAAAAAATCATAATTTGAATGAATAATAATTATGGTGGCGAAAGAAATTATTGTCTAGAAAGTAATAGTGGTGTATTAAAACCTGTCCAAATAAAAAAAGTGGAAGATGTTTTTATATGTATTTATTAGCGCCATAGTCGCCCCAGACCCTCATCCATCACACCTCAAACCTATATAACTGAAAATTTTTTAGGCGTTTCCTGGATTCGAATTGAATCCGTTCCGAGCGCTCAATTTCTAAATCAAGGCAGTTCTGCGGTCTTAACAATTACACCACTGAAACGGTAGGTATTTGTGGTGCTGATAAACACATTAAAAAATTCTATGACAATTATATTAATTAAAAAATTCAAAATATAGGTAAACACTTAAAAAATTTAATTTAATTGGTAATTTATGATATCCAATCTCGGGAAGAGTATATCGAAATTTTGTAAAAAAAATCGGGAAAAAAAAGAAAAAATTTATTGTATGACAATAAAGAATTAAAAAATATGAGAGAAGAAAGACAAGAATAAACTTTTTATTTCTATAAGAATTTTTTGGCTTATTCAATATTTATTTCTATGAGAATTTCTTGGCCTTTTCAATGCTCTTCCTTCGTATTATTGCCTTTAAGCGACAAAAATCTTGACTTTTACAATAGCTCATTCCAAATCTTTTTTTAAATTAAACTAGCGCATGATGATTCATTTACATTATCATCGAGTTATTGCACTTCTTAATATAAATACTGAGCCGTAGTTTCAACTTTTATGTCGGAAAATTTACCGACCACTCTAATTAGAGCGGTTCGGCTCGGACGCGAAGAAGGAAATTCATCCCGACTCTTTGATCTTCTCCTAGAAATTTCCTCACGATGTGGCAGGTTTGCAGCAATATGGCTCGCTGTCCCACGTTGACGATGGGTTGCAGATTTCTCGAAAAGATGTTCGTCATGATCCCTTCGATTCGCATCTGTTTTAGTCTCAAAGTATTCTTCATATCGTACGCCAAATTCTCATACTTAGCGATGTTGTGGGAGAGTGGTACCGCAATGTCTATGATGGTCCCCGTTTGTTCATTCTTCTTTGTCAGCAGAATATGTGGCCTGTTGTAGTCAACGGTAATCGGTTATTATGGGCCTGTCCCAATACAGCACATAGTCCTCCGACTCCAGCACCGGTCGCGTCTCATATTTGTAGTATGGCGGAGAATCTTCACAAAGCAGTCCGTACTTGATCACAAGCTGCTGCACTGTCTTGGCAAGCTGATTGTGTCTTCCGAGGTAAGCAGTATCAGTCAACATCGGGCATCCTCCCATCACGTGCTCTATGGTCTCGCCTACGATTCCGCACTTTCGACATCTGCCTGACACATCTTCCTTTAGGCAGTGCTTCCTGTAGTTGTTGGTTGCGATTACTCTGTCCTGGATGGCCATCATGAATCCCTCCGTCTTTGAGTAAAGTTGGCCCTTCTTTCACCAAGCTAACGAGCTCTCCACATCAACTCTATCTCCACTGAGTAGGGCAGAGTATCTTCCGTGTAGAGCTCCTTCCTTCGAATGTCTGTCGTTGGTTTCTCTAGATGGTGTCTCTAGAATATAGTTCGGTTGGCCCAGGTGGAGTGGCGTACATCCTTTGTCCTCTCTTGCCACCTCCTTCATCAGTTCATCGTCAGAAGACAGAAAACGTTCGCGCATCATCTTTTCTTGAGCAAGGCACAGTCTCTTGATGTTAATGAGTCCTCTTCCTCCTTCCCTTCGCGACGCGTACAATCTCCCTACCGAAGCGTTGGGATGAAGCTTTCGAAATTTTGTGCAGATTCGTCGAGTAAGCCTATCCAGCTGTTCCAAGTCTGTAACTGACCATTTGACGATCCCAAACGAATAGACAAGGACCCGGTATCGCCCAGGCTTTTATGGCGGCTATGAGGTTTTCCCCTGAGAGATTCATCAGCTTTGTTATCCTTTATTATTATTATAATATTAATTGTTGTATATTAATGTTATGATGTGGCCGTGATTTATAAAAATCCGTAGTAGAGAGCGTATTATTTTGAGAAATTCATCACACAAATTACCTAAGTAGAAGTTCTTATTCACACTTACCATTGAATATTGATGGTCTTAACAATATCAAATTATTTCTCATTAAATACTTAATTAATCGTGTAAAACTAAGCAGTACTCCTAAAGCAAAAGGACATTAGGGCAAAATTAGTGCGTATTTGATATAACGCAGAATTTTACAAAAATTCAAATTTCACACCGTTTGACATTACTTTATTAAATTTTTAGAGTAAAATATGCCACGGAGCTCAATGATCGATCTTCAAAAAAATTAAAATTGTATGTGAAACTGTAAAACATAGGATAAAATTTCAGAAAACTAAAAATCTAAAACTAAATATATTACACTGACAACTCTAACTGTATTTAAACGTTGGCTACTTTAATCAGTATTTATTTCATATTTTTAACAATGACTTAAACTCTGATTAACGTTATCAATTTTTAAACTGAAAAAAAAAGACGGATAGAAAACTTATGGAAATCAGTGATCACTGGCAACAAGGGGAAGCAAATCGAAATGCTCTTAGAAATAATGTCCATAATATATGAGAGTGGCATCAAGGTTTAAATTTTAGCTATAATTTTGATACATCAAACAGCCCATCAGATATTAGCACTAATGTAAAATATATGATATATATCTATAAGCTGCTGTTTAATTATTTATTAATTACTATTATTGCACATTTGTCATATTTCCAGGTTACCTGAAGTAGTAACATAATTAAGAGGTCTGTATATTTCAATTCAACATTCATTTGCAGTTTTTTAGATATTCATTTTTTATACGAACCTACAGAATCCAACCCTGTCCGAGTTCCGACGATGTTATTTAAACTTTATTTAACACCACGAGTGTACGACAATTATTAAGACTTGTTGTGGTAAAAGAAGATATGTTAAAATATTTTAAACCTAGGTTTGTTCATCATCAACCGATGTATTTTATACAATAATTTATATTGACATATTGACATGTATTGAAGCAGTTGTTGAAGTTAATATAGATTAAGCCATCAGACTATCTTTAACTTCTATACTTAAACTCTGTTTCCGACATTGAACACACGAGGGCTAGTCCCTTTCCCGGCTTGTCGTCATAAATCTTTAGATATGGGGTTACCCAAGTTCTAGAGAATACTTCTGACTCCCTGTACTTTTTAAAAGTTAGTTTTCTTCTAGCATTTTTTTAAATTTATTGGCACCAAAAGTACGATACAAAAGTACAATATTCTTTACCATATTGCGACTTGACAGTTGCTTTCTCCATAGTCACATACAAAGTTTATTGAACATTTTCAACAAAAATTCCTTGCTTTATTTTAAACGAATATTGTTTGCTGCCAATCTCAAAAAAGATATATCAGGGATGTACATGTTGAATACACCTTAATATTTTGACGATATTATTTATTTGAAAGTAAAGCAGCAGTGTTTTTAAATGATAGGCGGTAATTTTTAAATTAAAATATCATCCATATTTTTTCACTTAACAAAATAAAGAAAAACATAATGAAAGCTACCGTTCTACATACATAGTACTTTATTGGAAATTCGACCAACGATAATAATAGTGCCACGTGAAAGAGCTTGTGATTTTGCGCAGCATTGCTAAATCGACCAGACCATCCCTGACCTCGACCCACAAGCCATTGCGGGTCAAACTTAGGGTGGAATTCTACTCCTCAGCTCTTTCAAGGTAGTTGCTTATTGTTTGTTTACTTCCTATTTATATCAGGAAAAATAATGTTTTATGTGTTCACTTTCCATATTTACTCATAAGACTAACAAAAATGTCCACAGGAAAACTAGGGTATATATTTTTAAGCGTATATCTTTTCGTAGTTGATTCGTATAATTTCAAAACACACATACTTACGCTTGAAAATGTATTCCAGAACGTATTCGTGTTATTTTCGAAATTCATATTAACACATCAAGTGAGGGACAAGTAAATTTACCTGTTTTGGTGACTGGAGCTAACGATCAGCACTTTTATATGTAAAATTTCTATTATATACAATGAACATTGATTGCCTTTGTTCAATGTAAGTCACGGCCTTTGCAGAAAATCAACTTTTAATGTTTTGAAATTAAAGAAATTATAATTTTTTTATTTGATGTTTTGAGTTATGACTATGCCATGAATGTAAATAAATAAAAAGTTACACTCTGATCTGAGATCCGTAGTACAGAGTGACACACGGGAAACTAATGGTTTTTCAATAGCTTATATTCGTTAATTTTGTGAATTTATTTACAGCAAATTAAACGCTAAGATATGAAATTGATAAAGTATTTATTTATAATCTTTTATAACATAGCATAACATTTCGTGATTGATCATAAGCGGTTTTGATGGATGACATCCTTTAACTAAATCAATACATGAACTATGTATAAACACGACTTTTCAAATAACCTCAGAGAGAAGTCTCAAATTCATAAACGAAGACCTAATCGCTGTACAGCTGTAATATCCTAGATCAGGGATTCCCAAACTATTTCCGGCACACTTTGTCAAGACGTAATTTTGCTTTTATTTTCGTCATGTCTAATAAATATTTTTTTGTGAATTTTAAAAATATGAAAATTTGGATTCAAAGTTTTGTTGCTACCCGGGAAAACATCCTAATATACATGGTTCAATATTTCTTAATTGATTGCCAGCGTTTCTTGGTATATATCGTTTACCTTCTTTAATTAACTTCTTAAATCAACTTACGGAATATATCAGTGCAGACATATATGTCAATTAACCTGAGAGGGAAAAATATAAAATGATAGACCAGTAGGCCTAATCAACGTACAGTTATAATAGACACATAATGTCTAATGAAGGCGTCTTATATTATAACGGAATAAAAATTGATGTTTAAAAAACACCGGAGCCAGTGTAGTGTGATTCAATGAAACTGCCAGCTTTCGGAAAAAACCTAGCAGATGAACCAACACCTATTCGGAAATTATTCCAGCAAGTCAATTTGTTTCTTGGAATAACTCATAAAATATTGTATATTTATACTTATATCCGTACCGCACAAGAATTGTTGCCCACCGATTATCCTCATCATAAGGGTTTTTCACAAAAAATATTCTTTTCTAATGAGGCATGGTTCCTCAAATATTGTTATGTAAATTCCCAGAATACCAGAATGTAGTTTGCAGAAAATCCTAATTTAATTATAGAAGAACCTGTGTATTCAGAAAAAGTTTACGTATCGATATGATATTTTTTCAAATTAATTGTTTTTTTTATTAAAACTCGTTAATTTTAACTTATAAATCTTTTACTAGGTATAATAAATTTTAAAAGATATCGTGCGGATATTTTACAATCTTTTTTGACGAACTATACGACGATGAACTTTGATGATTTCAACAAGATAACATTAATAACTGAAATTTTTGAAAATCGAATAATCAGTCGAAGTACTGAAGTTCGTTAACTCCAAAGGTCATGTGATTTAGCTCCAAACGAATATTTCTTAGGGCCAACTAAAGAACACCATCTTTATAACGTCAGTACAATTTTTTTTTATTTGCGGCATAGGATCGAGGAGAAGTTGAATAGCTTGTCAAAATGTTATTGATAATTTCAAACGTACAGTTTTAAATGTACCGAGCAAGAAAGGGAACATTTCCAACAGTTTTTGTGACTTAAATAAAGCATATATTCACTGGCTTTATATTACAAAGAAATCGCGCTAAAATCTTTATTTTGACAATAAGTGGAGTTACACGGTGTTTTGGTTTTACAGACGATATATTTGATAGGCAGTAGACATTTTACATAAACTAATGTAATATTAGGCAAACTTAAAATTTTTGCCTCTCTAATCAGTGATTGAAGAATCGTTTCATTCAATGAAGGAGTTAAGATTATAGTGCACATGCCTATTATCAGATTGGCTATTGGAACAGAACTAATAGTGTACCTGTTCCGATTTCAAGACTGATCGAGTGACGAGTAACATAGAAAAAGGGTTGAAGTATTGCTGCTCCCAAAGTGTATATAACAAAAAAAAACATTGCAAACACACCCAAAGGCGCAGTTCAGTCTTATATGTCTGTAAATCTGTTCTTCAACTGAACCTAACTTGTATACATACACTACCCGAAGAAAACCTAACCCGAAACAAGGATCTTCTGAATATTGACGACATTTCGAAATTGTCAGTATATTTTTCAGATTAATATTATGGACATTGGTTCTGACTTTAATTTATTATATAAATAAGACGGTGTCTTAAATTCTACAGTTTTATGGTTTAAACGGAGGGCAAGCAACCCATGTCGATCTCAGTTTATAATTGATTATGTTGTTTTTTCCGATCCCTTATTTAAATCGCAGATACGTGTCTCTGTACACAATATCGCATGTACGAGACTGAGATTCATGGAAGCTGTTCGAACGCAGAAGGTAACATGTAAATTGTATTTTAATGTGGTGTCGAAATACAGTCCCATATTCCTGACTGTTGTTTCTATGGATATATCGACATTATCAATTTTTAAGCGTCGATCTTCAATGCCATCCCCAAGCAATGTCGCCTTTGATTTGGTTCGACTCAAGCAGAGTGTGGAATTTGACGTAAGGTTTTATTCATGGGTGCAACGTATCGTTAGCGTACATATGAAATGAGGCGTAATAGATGCATTTTGTCAAATGAAACCTGTAAATTGTGAATTGTGAAAATAAATTGACAGACGCGTGTGGTACATTTAATAACCACGCATTGGACAAATTCTTTACCGATTATTCGATAATAAATTATCCTACGTTAAAAACTCTCGTAGTTGTTTGTATGGACGTAGGTAAGTGTAGCACTAAAGATTATAATTGTTAACCAATTGATGTATTAGAGCGTTTTTTCATATGACTAGGAAAATGTTTTGCTCAATGCCGTTTATTATGTGGGTTAAATATTCGATGTGATAATATTAGATACAAAAAATCTCTTGTTGGCGGAAGACTTCAGATAGGGTTTGAGATGTAGGCAGAGATGAAAACTGGTCTATAATAGATATTAAATTTCAAAAAGAGAAATTCTTGGGATAATAAAAAAATAATTTCTACAAAAAATGTGTTTTTGGTTTTTTTTATCAAGTTTTATACGATATAGGAATAAAAGAAATCACCGAGTTCCCACTAACAAACCAATTGTGTCGTCCTTGACATCAAAATTTACTTATAAGCCTCTCTTTGAGCTTAAAAAGTTTATAATCGCTGAAAGAGAAAAAAATCCCAACGCAACATACCAGACAAGACAGACTC
>JAUIMW010002495.1:0-10632 GCA_033557785.1 Enochrus cinctus | reverse complement strand
CATCGCAATCAACGTCAGACAAATCGTCTGTATATATATCATCATTTTCGCGTGAAACCATATTGAGGGATTTCAATATTTATTGGTATATAAAGTAGAATTTGAACAACCGAACAGCTTCAAACCACAAAATATACTATACGTCGTTCAACTAAACGTTGCAGCCAGAGACAGACTTATAAACCTCGCTCTTTCCAATCAAGTTCGCCAAAAAGCTATAAAACTCAATTTCACCACATCTGCAGTGGCGCACATCAGTCATGTAAAATCATGTAAGAATAATATATATATTTATATTTTTTTTATTTAATTCGGCAGAAAAGGACCAGACAGTGACGGAGGTGGGGAGCCTGCCGGGGCCCTGTGGAATCTCGGCTCATTAGCCAGCCCCCTTAACTCGCCAACCTACGAAACACTCACAAACATTAGAAAAGTACGAACACACATTCATACTCTTCACTGGAATTCGAACCCATGATCTTTCGCACCACAGTCGGTATCTCTACCCACTGAGCTACGAATGCCGGTTCATATATATATTTAAATTTCAATCCGTATTAATACGATTCCCGCCTTTAAGTTACAGTCGAGATAAATCGTATTACTACGATCCTGCATTTAAGCGACAGTCGAGATAAATCGTAGTACTACGACTCCCGTCTTTAAGCTACAGTCGAGACAAATCGTAGTACTACGACTCCCGCCTTTAATGTGTTAAAATAAATCCATTTTTCATTGCCAGTAACAATTTGATGCAAAAACTTTTTTTTTTGTGTCTTTAAAGCAAAATATCACAAGTGTTTTTTGGTTTTCCATCTGTTTTTTTTTCAATTTATGTGGCTCCCATTTTCCACAATTTTAAATCTTTTGTATAGCCTTTAAACAGTCAGAAATTGTTTGCTGTGCAACATTTAACATTGCTGCCATTTGTTTTTGACTGAAGTATCATCTTCATCCAATATTGCTTGCAATTCAGCGTCTTCAAACTTTTCTTATGGTTTTCCACGTTCTTCATTTCTCACATTGGAATCATCATCTCTGAACCGTTGAAACCATCTTTTGCATGTTGCTTCTGATAGAGCACGATCAACATATTCCTCTGCAGCACAATGCTTTCTGCAAATCAGCAATTTGTACAAAATTCAACATTTTTAACACGATGAAGAAATATGATGTTGTTTGTTCAACGACTTGATGTATATTAAATATGTTTAACAGATGTCATAAGTAAATTAAATTTAATTTTTGAAATATTGGAACCTATAAAAACTTTGCAAAAAAGTGAATTTTACATACAAGGAATGTCTTCAGAAATATAACACCCATACTCCGGAAGTATGATTGACCGTACCGGTACGTTGTACCTGTTAAAGGATTAAGAAACTTTTACCATAGAATATCTTCTTATACAGCGATATACAGTGAATCTCCCCTTATGGACACCTTCCTTGGGTAGACATTGTGGGTTAGTCCGGAATTAAATCTTTATACTTGTCGATGGAAAAAAAATAATTTATTATTTCGGAAAAAGGTTTATAGAGTTTATACGATGAGAACAATCTTCCATTAAGTGTAATAGTTAATTTACAGATATCTGCAGCAGTGAATGATAATTTCAATTTTAAAGACTATGCTAATATTGATAACAATTAATTAGTTGAAGACACTGTTGGCACCAGTGATTCGTATACAGATATTTCGGAAGTGTAAGTAGAACATGGTTAAACCGTAAGTGATGTAGATTCGAAGAAACAGAACCAGTAAAATGGTAAGGTATATTTGCTGAAAGAGTAAATGACTACAAAATTTATATGAAAAACCTCGGTGACTGTGAAAACTATGAATAATTATTAAAATTAGAGAGCCATACTGTTAATAAAAGAAAAATCACCAAACATTCAAGCATATTAGATATATTGTTTATAAAATAAGTATTTATATGAGTTATTATTAAGTTGCATTGTTATTACAAAAACTTAAACAATCAAGGATATTATATCTATTTTATATATAACCAGAACGTGGTCAGTCAACCAGCACTTTGAAAATGCACGTTGATGAGTTTGCAGCTGTTATTGCTTATGTTCATTATTGCAATAGAAGGCGAAATTTAAACAAGAAATTGTGATTGCATCCTCCTATAAATGCTTAACATAGAACAAAAATATTTTGCAAACTATATGGAGATTTAAGATTTTTGTGATTGCACTTGCGTATTTTCTACAAATCTAATATTTATTTTTACCTACAATTTTCTGTTGTTAATATATTTTCTTGATTATATTCTGAAGAAATTCTACAAAGGAGACAACATGATAATATCTAAATTATTTGAAAAAAACATACACTTGTTCATATTATTGAAGACCTTGTGAGCGACTATTGGTAAGATACTTGCTGACTTGGCGACGCCCATCAAATAGCCATGTGCGCTATCTTTCTATTAATTTCATCCCATCGCTGACAACTTACTTCTGGCTACTGCGTGTTGGAGGGCCCTAAATGTAATTTAATTACAACAAGTTCTACTTGCTAAGCAGTGGTTAATGAGAGATAAATTCGATTTGATTTAAATAGCGGCTACTTGACTCTACCATCACAAAGACAATGATTTTAAGCAAGCAAAACTTGTGAAATATGTAATAGGTGAACTATAATTTCAATGTATTAGAAAAATGACTAACATGGTATAATATTTATCACATTGCGCCCATGCATCATATATGATGCATTTGTAATATAACAATTTAGGGGCCCCTATATTGCAGACGCGGCATATAAATTAAATTTATATGTGTAAATAATTTGAAAATAGAGTACATCATTGCTCATTTGATCGGAAATATTGATGCCCTGTTTTCCTTTATTATATTCTAGTACCATTTTTGGTTTTATACTATTTTCTCTCAGTTTTGTTACCTCTTCCAGGTCATCTACATGGCAGGTAGATAACATTGGGGACATCGTGTTTATCATGCCATTTCATTATTGTTACAATTTTCGATTATCTTACTGTTAGTCGTCCCTTTTTCAATTTTATTGATAAAATCTCCTTGGGAATTCCTTTTCTATTTTTCCTTAAAGTTCCAAGTAAAACGGTGTTATTTCTTTATAAATACTAGGCCAGAGTTATACCGGCATAAAAATTATCTGTTATAAAGAGACGGTCTTTATGCAGTAAATCTTTTCCGAGATTTACTACCACAGACCCTGGCTTATCTAATGTATCCAGATATGGATCTTGATCAGTGTATATTTGGAAAGACCAAACAAAACCATTAGTAGTACAAAGCTTATAAAACTTTATACCATATTTAATAGCTTCAGAAGAATTATACTGTTGAAATGCCAGTCTTCCACAAAATGAGACAATTGTTTCATCAACAACCACTGTATCAGTCGGTACGTAAATTTGTGCTATGATTATATTGATTAACGGATTTATTTTATATACTCGTTCATATCGCTATCGTCACTATCACTAAAAATTTCGTCCACACTGTCTTGGAACTTTTCTTCTTCACTTTCCTCGTTCAAAATAGCGGTGTATTTTTCTAATTCTTTTTCTGTTAGAAGTGATCCAATAAAAGTTATGAAACTAAAAACTTACTTTAATTCTCTACACAAAAACTACTTATAAGAACACTAGAATCAACTTGATACAAACTTGTGCGAACTTGTACAGCGTGTTTGTTTCCGTACATGTATGTTTCTATTCGCTTCTGTTTTTGCGTCATCAAATAACATATGCTCATTTGTGTTTATATGTGATGCATGAGCGTACATAATATATATTGTATTTTCAGACGCCCATGCATCACATGTGAACACTAAAAAAATAGTATTTTTATATAATATTTTATCAAGGCATGTAAAATAAAGAATAATTTATAAAAATTACTTAAAAAAAGCTATGAGCGTACAGAGTCGAAAAAAATTCATATGAGGACAGTCAACATGTTAAATTTTTAAAATATAAAAATTTATTTTTGAGATTTTAAATTTGAAAAATCTATTTTGCTTGTACTGTTAAAATAGTTAAACTGTGTAGATTTTCTTCATCAGTAGAAATTTGGAAATAAAAAGAAATATGACATGCTTTCATAAACAATTAAAAAACAGACCAGCACAGTACTTCACAGATTAAAAAAGGTACTCTGACCCGCAGGTGAAGAGAAGTTGGATAGCGCTGGCCTAGAGCATCCTACTGAATATTATGCTTTTACTTAATTTTTTTATTTAACTAAACTGAAAAGACAAAAAATATATAAATAACCAAGTAGATTTGCAATTTATTCACATAATATTATGATTAAAATTGTATATTTACTAATAATTATTTAAAAATTGCAAATCTCTTATAAATTCACGAAATTTGTAGTTATAAATTTCAAATAGTGAATTATTCATAATAAATTTTTAAATTCACATTTAATCTACATAGTATGTGAATACAAAATCCAATTTGTAGAAAATGTTTTATATGTAAAAAAAATAATTTTTTTCTTTCTTACAGATGACCTAATAAACCACCATCGGAACTTTCCATTAACAGGAGGAGAAAAACTGTTACTACCCTGTCCGAGAAACGAAACCAGTAACGCCATAAATGAGTTGTTTCAGAAATAGATTGAAAAAATATTTGAAATGTTTCTCTGTAGTTCTGTGATTATTTTGGCATTGAGCGTGTTATAAAACGATATCCGTACTAAAATTTTTAATTGCCAGAAAATATTGACCTACTATTTCTGTTATTGACATTAAAAAATATTTTTTTGCAATTAAAAATTATGTATACTATATTTATAATAAAACATGAGAATATGTATATTATTTTTTTGTATGTTAAGCGTGAGTCATATTACATATAGGGTTTTCCATATTAATACAACAATTTATAGTTGCTTTTAATTTCGTGACGAAAATATTTTTTTGATATTGCACCAGAAATACGCTTACAATTTTTGCAGATGTTGCGCTGTTATTTCAATTTTATTTATGCGAACTAAATTTAATAGAGAAAAATATGTGCCATTTTTGCTCAAATATATTGGCCTGAAATATTAAATGCGTTAAAGGTTGTCCTTGAATTAATAACGGAATCACATGAGTTGACTTATACAAATTATTTGCTATCTCATTTAAAACTCAAAACAAACACTTCTTTATTGATTCTAATTCGTTTTAATTTCATCCTATATTGCGTAATTATCCAGCATGCCATACTATATGTAGTAAACAATCTTATTACTCTTAAATGTTTATTTACTCTTTGCGTTTGCAGAAATTGTTTGACCATTTCACATTTACGTGCAATATTTATATATGTATACATAAAATTCATTAATTAATTTAGAATTAGTATTTACACATTATATATTTTTTTAAATAGAACTGAATTTATACTATACTTTTTGTTTAGAAATATTTTTACAACTCTACTATTATTTACTTAAGTTTTTTTTTAATAAAAACCAAAAGCATTTTGAAGTTTTTTATTTCTTTTTATTTTATTTTTATTATTTTTTTTTTGAAGAATAAAAGTCAATTTTTGGTTTCTTTTTATTTATATAAAAAATATAATAAGAACTATATACAATTTTAAACGGTATAAATAAAAAATATTATACGTAACCTCTCTTACTAAAATATGGAGGCACATTATCCAAAGTAATGTTATATTTTCGTTTAGCTTTTTTGTACCTCATATCCTACAAAATAAACAAAAAAATTAATCATATTGCTAGTTCAAGAGCCAATCTATTTTATTATTTCTTCTGCTAATACGTACTTTTTAATATTGTAAACCTTTGTAAAAATATCCTAATTCTATATATTTACTTTTTTAATCAATTATTCTCGAATATATGCTTAAATCTCTACAAAAAGAAAATATTTAATTTAGAACATATTCCATAAAGCATACTAAAATAAATAGGTATAAAAGACAAGAAAAAATAAGTGAATAGAAAAATAGATTGGCTCTATACTTATGTATTTTAGTATAGCAAAAAAAGCAATTTTTAATTTTACAACAAACAATAATATGTACAAAGGTCCAAGTAACTGTTAAATAAAAGTTACATGTACGGTAGACTTTGTAAAATTTTTGATGAAGCTGATTTTTGAGAAGTAGACGAATGTATTCTCTGAAACGGAAACAAAACGAGTGTTAATTCAGTCATAATAGTTTTGACACTCGGTGCAAAACTCACTCTGTGCAAAACTATGTTGCTCCGTACATTTTTAATGTGTTTTAAAAACCATGCTTTACATGTGAAAATGTGTTTGTTGTGTTGAGCTTATTAAGCTAATCTATTCTAATATTTTGAAATGTGCTTATTTATTTCTTTAAATTTTAAGAAGTCGATCTTTGGACACTATATTTTTGCAGTATAATAAAAACTTATTCTATAGCCATATTCAAGTGAAGGAGCGCCAAAACATAAGTAGACCATGTATGTAATAGTAGCTATAGATAAGCAGATACTTATAGCACTCACATTCTTGTAGTAGCAAAACTCGTTCCAACACAAAAAAAAAATGAGAAAAATTAAATATATATAATAGATAAGTGTTAAAGTGATTGAAGAATTTTGAATAGTAAATAAGGGAAAGAAGGACAAAAGTTATGTGGCTTTAGAAACTAATAAGCACATCGCATTTTATCCTAAAAAAAATAAAAAATGGAAAATATTATAATAGAAACTTACAGGAGTAATAGTATTCGACATAGAAGTTTCTGGACTCATCTTCTTTTTAGGTTTATTTGGACTACCAGTGGCTACAATAAAACAGATTATAAACAAATGAAACAATTTGAATTTGATGACTGACTTACCTCCAGGACAATTCGGTAAAGTAAAGTCCGTCTTCTGCTTGGTTTCTTTCTTCTTTGTAGGTATGACACCCATGGTGTTAAGCCAAGCAGAACTGTTTATATTCGATTGAGAACTAAAATCACCTCCATCTGAGAACATACTCCTGTCCAACTTTTTCAGTAATTGCTGCCTTGGTGGGTTGTACAAAGGCACTTGATTGAAAGTAGAACGCAAAGAAATATTATTCAAGGTTTGTATGACATTAGGTGATCTTTTTGGTGGAGCGTTGTTAAAACTAATATTATTTATATTAGGATGTAGCACAGTTTGGGAGCACTGTGTGGCTTTACTCAAATCCGTCAAAGAAGTTGGTTGTAACGATTGAAATTCCGGCGATTCCACAGGTATGGTTATTGGGCTTAGCACCTTTATTTCTCTTTCTACAGAACCTACTCTAGGTATATCCTTTTGGCTTAGCCTTGTCAAACTCTCTAAAGACTTTTCTAGTTTTTGTATTTCAGTCTGTTCATAATTTTGGGATAGCTTTGGCGTACTTATGCTTTGTTTACTGCTCTTTGAGAGAGAACCCTGTTTCAAAAAATTTGATTTACTAAAGTTGCTCAACCTTTGTGTGCTCCTATCCATATTTAAAAAACTTCTGTCGCCCATTTCACTGTAATTTAGCGTATCACAACTGAATTTTCTTTTTACACTTCCTTCAGTCAAGTTTATTTTCCACCTTGTTGGGTCTAGCTGGGAAGATCTTCTTGGTTTAATTTCATCTTTTTTATCTGTTGACATGATAATTTCCGTTTTGAATCTTCTTAGCAATGGATTTGAGTTGAATTCTGTATGAACTTTCTCTCTTAATGCTGGAAGGAAACGTTGTGGAAATCTATCGTGGGTAAAGTAATTATGTCGTAGAAGATCGTCGGTTAACGGCCGTAGTTGTGGGTCCATCTTCATGCACGAAACTAGGAAGTCTAGAGCAAGCAAAGACCAGTTTGGAAAAGATTTGTATATGTTTGTACTTTCGTGGGAGGAAGATGACTTAACCATGCCTCGGAGCTGGGAGTTCTTAGTCATTAGTTGCTGGTGTTTTGTACATGGTTTACCTGGAATTTTAAAAATTGTATGTATTTTTTAGTGTTTCTTCATTTACAGTATAATAAATCTACACTGACATATAAATATAGATGAATAAATGCCCCCAATTTATTAGTCTAGATCAACATATGTAAACAGATCAATTTATGCTCCCAGACCAATTTAAATACCTAGATCAGTTTTAGTACCCAGATAAATGTATGCGCTCAAATCAATTTAATCTTCCAGATCAATATATGTCGTCAGATCAAATGAAACGCCCAGATAAATTTAAACAGCCAGATCAATTTGTGCGCTCAGACCAACTTATACGCCCAGTTGAATTAATGCGTTCAGATTAATTTAATCATCTAGATCAATATATGCAGCCAGATCAATGCAAGCGGTCAGATTAATTTATATTCCCAGATCGATTAAAATACCAATTTATACGCCCACATGAATTAATGTGCCCAGATCAATTTAATCGTCTATGCAGACAGATCAATTTATGCTCCCAAATCAATTTAAACAACCAGATCAGCTATTGTATGCAGATCAATTGATTAATTAATCCCAGAGAAATTAATGCACCCAGATCAGTATTGAACGGCCAGATCAATTTAATTGTCTATGCAGACAGATGAATTTATGCTCCCAAATCAATTTAAATACCCAGATCATTTATAGTACGCAGTTCAATTGAAACGGTCATATCAGTTGAAACGCCCAGATTAATTTATATTCCCAGATCAATTTAAAACTTCCACACAAAATCAACTGAAATGTGCACTCTCAGATAAAATTTCTGAAATATCTGTACTCTATATGGATAGTACAAAATTTTGAAAATTCAACATGAAAATTTTTGAAAATCAACCTCTTACATATCCATCTAAGGTTGAAATATCTCTCTCATGGTATACACCCTGTATATCCTTGTACCTTTGTTTTTTTTCTTTCCAATTTCATGAATCATTAATAAACTATCATTCCTCGTCCAATTTAATTGAATTGATCAATATAGACTTTCCGTTGAGAGGGTGCCTATTCCAGCTACGACTGAACAAAATGTTGTTCTTAAATAGATCAATTTAAATGCCCAGATCAATTTATGCGCCTAGATCAATTTAATCGCTCAGATCAATTTAATTGTCCAGATCAATATACGCAACCAAATCAATTAAAACGCCCAGCTTAATTTATGTACCCAAACCAACTGAAATACACAAACGAATGTTAGTGTCCAGATCTATTAACGAGTCCAGGTCAATTCAATCGTCCAGATCAATATATGCCGCTAGATCAATTGAAACGTATTAATTGAAATACCCAGAATCATCAATCAATTTATGCGCCCATATTATTTGATACAGCCAGATCAATGTATACGCCCAGATGAATTAATGCGTCCAGATCATTTTAATAGTCTAGATCAATATATGCAGCCAGATCAATTGAAACGGTCAGATCAATTTATCCAATGAAACTTACAGATTCGTTATAGTATGCAGATCAATTGAATCGCCCAGATCAGTTTATGCGTCCAGATCAATTGAAACTGCCAGATCAATATATGCGGTCAGACCAATTTATAAACCCAAATGAATTTAATCGTCTAAATCATTATATACAGCTACATCAATTGAAACGGCCAGATCAAATTATGTTCCCAGATCAATTGAAACGCCCGGATCAATTTATGCGTACAGATCAAATTATATGCCCAGATCAAATAATGCACTCAGATCAATTTAATCGTCTACGTCATGTGCACACAGATCGATAGAAACGGCCAGATCAATTTATGCTTCTAGATTTATTGAAACACCCATATCAGTTATAGTATGCAGATCAATTGAAACGCCCAGATCAATTTATGCACATAGATTAATTGGAACAGCCAGACCAATTAATGCGGCCAGATCAATTTGTACGCCCAGATGAATTAATGTGCTCAGATCAACTTAATCGTTCAAATCAATATATGCAGCCAGATCAATTGAACAGTCAGATTATTATATGCCTTTAGTTCAATTTTGTCGATAAATAATACTAATACTGGTGCTAATTGAAACATCCAGACCAATTTATACGCTCAGATGAATTACTGCATCCAGATCGATTTTAATCGCCCAGATCAATATATGCAGCCACATTAATTGATCGGCCAGATCAATCTATGCGTCCAAATCAGTTAAAACGCCCAGATCAATTTATACGTCCAGATGAATTAACGAGTTCAAATCAATTTAATCGTCCAGATCAATATATGCAACCAGATCAACAACAATGTGTATACTCTATATATATATATATATATATATATCCAGCACAAAATTTAGAAAATTTAAAAAAACAATTTTAAAAAATCAACTCCCTGTATATCCATCTAAGGTTGAAATATTTCTCTCATGGTATACACCCTGTATATTCTTGATTTTTTTTTCTTTCCACTTTAATGATAAATAAAGTTGCATTCCTCAACCAATTTAATGGGACTGATCAATATATCTCTTTCGTTGAGAGGGTGTCTAGTCCAAGTACGCTTCTTCAATTTTTTTAATGAAGAAATATATGCGCCAAAATCAATTTAAACAGTCAGATTAATTGGGACGCGCAGATCAATTGGGACGCCCATAGCTCAGTTGGAATACTCAGATCAATTGAATCCCACAGCTCAATTTACATCCCCGTATAAAATGTCTCAAATATGCAGAAACCC
>JAUIMW010002494.1:0-10633 GCA_033557785.1 Enochrus cinctus | reverse complement strand
TTATTCCATTATTCCAAGCTAGTTAACCCTTTTAAAAATATTTACGTTAAATTTTTTTTCTCAGGCAACATCCGGAATGCCTATAAGAAGATCGCAAAACATATGTATAAACTGCATGGACTTAATCAATAACTTGTTGTATTTAAAGAGACATCTGGTCGACATTATTACAAGGGCTTGCTATAATAACACCGAAGCATATAGCTTTGCCTTCGAAAACATATTTTCTACATTCAGAGCAAACTTAGCCAACATAACATACGAAGAAGAAAACTATCCGACTTCACCCTCAAAATCTAACAGAACCATAGAAGAAAAACATCCCGCTTCACCTGGATCCCTCTCCGATTCCGACAACGATGATGATACTCCCATGTTAGAAGAAATATACTCGGAGCCATATAGAGAGCTATCAGAGAGAGATGCAGATCGAGCCAGAAGACATTATTCTTCACGTAAGTATTAGTTAAATTTATATTAAAAAGTACCCACAATCTTTTTTTTTTCTTTGTAGATTTCCGAAGGCCTAGCTCATCAATGGATTCCGAAGTAATGTCGATATTTAAAAAGAGAAAACGAAGGGGTAACAACTGGACAAGGCCAAAATGCGGGAGGTCTTCCAGAAGTTCATCAAGATATTACAGTCGAAAGCGATCCCTTTCCAGATCATCTTCTCGATTGTCATTAGGTTCTTCCTACAGTTTAAAAACAACCTATTCCTACGATAGCACGCTAGGTACCGTAAAAGCCAAATTTTACACTTGTAAAGTTGGAGATTGCTACAAGCCTTTCGAAAACTTGCAAGAGATGACCGAGCATAAAATGGAAATGCACGAAATGCTAGCCAAGTTTTGGTGTGAAGAGTGCCATGACAAAAGATACACGACAAAGTAATTAAATAAATCAAACTAAAATTAAATTTTGAATACATTTTCTTTTTTTTTTGCAGAGAAGACCTAGAGAAACATCTGATTGAAGACCATGATAAACTGATGTCAAATTGCCTATACTGTTCAAAAGAATTCTCACTCGCTAGTGCTTACTATCAACATATTCGAGATCATAACCGGCATTCTTACCCATGCAGTTTTTGTGATAAAAGTTATGTAGATAGAATATCCTGCGTGGAACATTGCAGGCTAGAGCATAAAAATAAGAAAGTACACTTGACTAATAAAAAAACTATTGTTATTGGCTACCATTATAATAAGCAACAGGTTGAAACTCCAAAACCAAGTGAACCAAAGATTGAGTGTCCTATTAGAATTTTACTGCAACCTGGAACTGTGGACGACGACGATATTTTGGAATCAGCCTTGAAGGAACAGTTCGAATGTAGTTCCAACATAGATGAAAACACCGAAAATAGTTCCGTTGCAGGAGAAAATAGTTTTGAAGAAGAATCTACTGACGAATGGGTCGCAAGTAATATAATAAGATTAGCAGCGGATGGGTCAGATCTAGAACCAAATGAAAATGTTTTAAGTGAAAATCTCGATACAAGTGCTGATGTTCCTGTTGAACAATTAGTAATGAATGCACCAAAAAATGGTGCAGTTGAAGTGCAATTATTAGAAACCTCAAACGAGACTAACAGCTGTAGGAGTACCGATAAAGAAATTGAATCATCACAAACTTTAGCAGAAGAAAGCTTGCCTTATAACGAAGATGAAAGAATAAACCAAGACTGCATTGATGTAAAAAATGTAACTGAAGATGAAAATGTAGATATAAAAGGAGACTTTGCTGAAGACAAAAAAAATAATGGTGTGTTGGATTTTTCCAACGGGAAAAATTTAGTTGAAAAAGAAACATTACCTAATGAAAATTTGAATAAAGAAAAGCAAACAAATAGAAAAGCCTCTGCCGATAACGAACTATTTTTTGAAGATATATCAGAAATAGCTCACTACGAAGAAATTGTTAGTTCGGATCATTCAACAGAAGGTCCTGCACTAAAAACTAACAACAACAAAAAAATTATTATCCATTGTGATATCCCTCTACGGACTAAAGAAGCAGAAGTTACATGTGAAGCAAGTGATAATGGTCAGCCGTTTCTTAACCAGCGACTTCGGATCAAGAAATCTAGAAAATTACGCAGCGAAGACAGCCCAACAGAAGAGCATCATAACTTTTTACCAACTGATGATACTATGTTAGTGGATGGGCCTAACGAAAATAGTTTGGTAGATCAAACAAAAACACATGCTACTCTGGCTAACATTAAAGATATTGTAGGTGTACCTGACAAAAGTAACAACTTGAGTGAAACTCTACAAATGGAAGAAGAAGCAACTCTTGGTGAAAGTGATACAAGTGAATGTATTGAAAGTTCTTCTTTAGAAATATTCAAACTTGAGGATATCATCGGGGCTTCTAGTAAAAGTGTTAAATTAAATAAAAATACAACAAAAGTTATTGATAGTGATAAAAACTTGGGTGGAGATTCTGTATGTCAAGCAGAAGATGTCATTCCACATTCGGCAATTCCCTCTACTGAAATGTTTACCATGAAAAAACTTAAGCCTATATTAAAAAACAAACCAAAGGTGCAAAAATTAATTGTTTCTGAAGAAAGTGATAAATCTCAGAATGAAGTTGAATCACCTGCTGAATTTGTTTTAGAAGCCGTAAAAGAAACGATAAGTGGTCAGAAGGAGCAAATTGCTAAGAATCCTGAAGTAGATGTTGGAGGTGTTCAAAGTATAAACAACGAAAATGGAAAAATAAAACCTAAACGAGGCAGACCACTTCGTACCAAAAAAGTTTTCAAAAATATAGATGCTTCGTCCAAGGAATCCAGTCGAGATGAAACTGAGGGTGCAATTTTTCCTCAAATAGAAAATATCCTCGTTGAAGATAAAAAAGTTTTGGGACACCAAGAAAATTTAGTAAATTATGAAGATATTTTAGGTATACCCAACAAAAAATTCAAACTAGATAAAAATAGAACATGTGAAGAGAACAATGGTCGCTTAGAATTTGAAGAAGATTATGTGAGTAGCTTAAGTGAGGAAGAAACTCCTAGTTACAAAATATTTGAAAGAAATGTAGGTGTTACGACCAAACACGTGACTTTGAAGTCTAGAAAAACCAGGAAAAAATCTGTGTTGACGGTAGAAAATAATGCAATGGAAATTGCAGGTAATAAAGTACAAACTTTTACTATTGAGGATATTATAAAAGAAGGAGATATTGAAATGTTTAAAAATGAGTGCTTGGTGAAGAAAGTTTATGTTAAATTGTCTACTTTAAATGATAAAATAGAAGAAAGTATATTAGATGATTTCTTTTCACGTACAGATTCAATATATAGTTCTATAAACTATACAAGTAATACTGTTGCGAAAAGAAAAACAAGGACTTTGCTGAGTTATGACACTAAAGCTTCAAAAAAAGAGTTTCCAGAACACGTTGTGAAAAGTGAAGATTTTTTAGAAAGTAATCTTAAAGAAATAGTGCCTGTTAACAAGTATTTTCAAGATACCAGTTCTGGGCATAGTGCAGTTCAAGTTGATACAAGAACTTTAAAAAATCGTGGCACAAAAATTTTGGTTCAAGATGAAGTGATCTGTGCACAAAATTGTGAACCGGCTTTTTTAGAAAAAGATTTAAAAAACAATGAAAGTGAAATTTTGTCTTCTTGCAAAAACTTACAAGACAGTATTGTAAATAGTGACAATATAAAGGAAGTTACTGGAATAGATAATTGTTTAAGAGCAGACTTGGATAAAGATTTAAAAGAAGCGGAAACTAGCACAACTTCTCCAGCATCTTTTGTCGACGAGAGCAATAAAAAAGACTTGGTTCCTAGGTACAAAAGAAGGATAAATGAAAGCGATTTTGATAGATTTCTTACTACAATAGGAGAGTCTCGAAAAATCCAAAAAAATTCTACTACAAAAGAAGAAGTACCTGCAAAAAAGTTTAATAAAAATGCTGGAAAGATAAATGAACCCAGCCTGTTAAATCAGGATGTTCATAATGCATTGATTAATGGATGTTCACCTGTGATTGACTTTAAATTGGAAAAAGATGTTTCAAGCTCAGCAGAAAATCATTCAGCGGGGGTCGTTGTACATGAGCCTGTAAAAGTAGTCCCAAACGAAGCAGATGATGAAGCTGTAGTATCCAGTACGGATGACATGGAACAAAATTTTTTGGATAGCAATGTAACAAACCAAAGGCGTCGACTTGGCTTGCAATTGCACAAACGAACCATTCTGAAAAAACCTTCCTCTGTAACGGCAAATGAGGACACTGAAGGTGCGTATTCTTTAAAATAAATTTAGGTACATGTAGAATCGAATGATTTAGACATTTATAAAAAAATTTGTTTATGCATTATGAGTTAGTAGCTCGGAATATTTGCTGCTAAACATAACTGCTGATTGGAACTACAATTAAAACATACAGTTTTTATATAATAATTCAGTAAAGTATGATATTTGTGTATCATCATCATTCCAACTTTTAATTCTGTATGTACAGGAATGGCATTTGTTCACTATAAATTTTCATTCATACTTTGATGAATACTATTATATTTTTTTCAATGTGCTTGTGCTCTATGTTCACATGCTAGGCACTTGATTATTTGTTATTTTTTCGAAAATTTAATATTAATTAAATATTTCCTTTATTTGGCAGGTAACAAGAAGTGTCACAAGAAAAAACAAACAAACACCCAAAATGTTCTGTTAAAAAAAAAGAATCTAGAAAAATTATTAACTTAAATATCTAAATCATTTGAGTTTTTTATGTGATGTAAATAAAGTCATTGTTTTATTTATTTATTTTTTCATTTTTAACCTGTTGCTTTTTCTTTAAATTTAATAAAACTATATTTGCCTTCATTTGCTTATTAGAAATTTAAAATAAAAGGCAATGCAACACTGATACAATTTATTATTTGCAGCTATGGGAGAAGACACAAAATCTTTAAAATTCAAAGGTAAAAAGAAAGCTGTTTCATTTTCAGAACCATTAACAGAAAGTGTCAAAGATGAACTGTTCGCTAGCGAGATAGCTGCCAAGTCAATGGAAACTGATAACACCATTATAATAAATGATTTTGATGTTCAAATAATTGCCGAAAGTATCGTTATTGATGATTCTTTAATTTCAGAAAGTAATGTAAATGCAAGCACAGAACTGAACAGAAGTCTGCTTACAGAAAATGAATTAGTTGCTGTAGAATTTGATAAACCTGTGAAGAGTAAAGAAGCAACAGAAATTGAAAATTTTGTAAATGCTGAAACTTATGTAGGAAATGAAATGACAATAATTCCTGCCCAATTAACAGCAAAAAATTCTCCTAGAAAAGGAAGGAAACCTCGAAAACTGATTTTCAGCAAGAGTTTAGTAAATAACAGCGAAGATATTTCAGATGAACAGTCAATAACACCTGATGTAATAGGAAGAATAGGCATTGAAGAAAGCAAAAAGCTTTCTGAAGAAGAAGCTAAAGCCAAAAAAGTTGAAACTGAAGATATGCCCAATGAAGATCACGTCACACAAAATTTAAAGAATGAAACTTTTCCTAAGGTATTACTTGTGCGAATTCCAATTGAAGCATGTTCAAGTTTTATTAAAACGACCGACCAACCTGTACCATAATTGTATATAAACAATGTTACTTTATTACGTGTATAAAATAATTAACTTTATTTAATAAAATATTTTTTATTTATTAGTTTTTGATTATTACTCATTTCTTGTTACTTTATTACGTGTATAAAATAATTAACTTTATTTAATAAAATATTTTTTATTTATTAGTTTTTGATTATTACTCATTTCTTTAGTTATGAATGTGCTTGTCCATTTTCATCTGCTAGGTCCCCTCGAGATTTTTTTTATAAATACTATTTCGTCTATGTATTATTTAAGATAAAATAAATAAGTAAAAACATATTTAGACTACTAAATAATGTTAAAAAAGGAATGTTGTTAGTGTTAAAACTGTGAAAAGAAAACAACTATGAAACAGAAAATATATTTTATTAAGATTCGATATTCCTTAGCATACGCTTATATGTATTAAAAACATAATAGACTGAATTTACAGATTAAAAAAAATTCTAATAAAATTGAGTTTTTTAAAATACATTTAAATGCAATTTTCGAAATGATTTTTGTTCTACAACCTTTTTTTAACAATTAATTAAGAAAAAGTAGAAAAAATATTTCCATTAGGTATTTCGACATTATTAAATAAGTTTTTGTTCGTAAAATTTTAAACTAGCTACTTATTGCGTTAACAATGATAAAACAACTTAGGATAATTTCACATTAATATCTCTTGGTAGCTTTTAAAGCAGGTTTATTCGAGGTGAAACAATTACTTTAGCAATTTATATTTTTATAATATAATATGCCCTTTATCAATAAAGATATGTAACATTATTAATGTAAACATTCTATTCGATAAAAATTTCTCTATGTATATACTTTCTCTAAAGTGCTACCTAACTTTTCTTATAAATTTAACATTCAGGGCACGATTAACTTTAAAAATATCTTTCTTCAAGCATTATCCTTCAAGGCTTGCAATTGGTCACAATAGAAAATTTATTAATTGAGGAAGGCACTTATAATCTACCTGTTATTTTAAATATACACAAAATAATCTATATTTTGGTGCTACTAATTACCGATCTCAATAACTTTTAACTTAAAAATTACAATATACACTCAATAAAATAGTGGGGCGAAGGCGATTGCAATAAAAATACATAAATATATACATTATTATACAAAAATTATTTTGTTTTAAATATTTATCTTTTTAAAAATATATCCTATTCTCGTTTGAAGCCTAGACAGCACACTGGAATAAGTTGATGTAGTAGAATCTGTAAAATACATATTGATATATTTTATGAAATAAATGTATCGTCAGTTTATTAAATTCAACAGACATTAAAGCAATTATAACATAGTATTATATTTATCGATAAGCAGACTCAGCAGGTTGCAGGCAATTCAAAGCCAAAAAGATACAGGAAGCTGATACAAGTTACGAAATGCTAACATATTTAATTCCTTGATAATGTTCCATAAAAATATAGCAAAATAAAATACAATAAATAAATAAATTGAACTATTAAGATTTTTGTATTTTTGAAAATAGGTGATTAATGAGGTAAAAAAAAAACAAATCAAACATTATTTTCTACTTAATTGCACACATTTTAAAGGCATCAAAAGCATACTTTCTACACAAACAAAAAATATGATACATTAAAAAAAAACTCACCTGCTTTTAGCTTTTCTTAAGGGCTTCCTGTGCCCTCTTTTCCCATTCGGCTTTCCGCTGATTAAAATTCTTCGGCTTGCTATTAAAAACCGATTCATTCAATATCTCCTGTTTCTGTGATATGTTAGTAATTATTTCTTCTTGACTTAGTTTCCGTTTAATGTCTTCTTTACTATTATTTTCATGATTACTTATGTTGCAAATCGAAGTTTCAGTCTTGGACCTCTCTATCAAAGAGGTCTGTTTAAACACCTTTCCGTTCTTAACTAATTCTATGGTTTTAGGCCTACCTAATATTACTGGTCGAGGAGCCACTAAGTTAGGTTTGCGCAGCTCCACATCTAAATCTAAAGATTTTGTTTCTTGCTCCTTCGTGTTTGTTTTTTGTTTTGGTTCATTTGGGAGCTCCTGAAGATTTTCTTTGTTGTCCTTACTTTTTGCGATCTCTACGCTTTCAGTCATGGAAAGTATTTCTTGACTTAACTCTTCACTTTCGTTTTCTTTCAATTTCAGCGACCTTCTAGCAAAAACTTTCATCAACTCTGGCTCGTCGTCATGCCTCTGTGAAAATGGCGGCTTCTTCCGTAAAACCACCGGCTCCATAGATTCACGCGACTCGAAATTAAGAGATGTTTTCAATTTTGATGCACTCATACTTTTATTTACGTTATTATTTATAGAAACAGAAGTATTTTTGGCAAGAGTTTCGTCTATTTCAAGACTTTTAGTTCCTGTTTCTCGGCTAAACAAACCGTTTTCTGATTTATTCCTTAAGTTTTCGTGGCTGTCTAAGCTTTTCGCTCTTGGGGTTGAAGAGTTCTTGCTAAAGGAGTCTGAATTGATCGAAACAAAAGATGAATGTTTTTGTTGAGAGTTTTGAACAATTGTTTCCGACTGCTTTTTGTATATTCGAGTATTAGAAGCTTGGGAGTTGTTTGTAACAGTAACGAATGCGGTCGAAATTACCTTTATTTGTTCCTCAGATTTGTTTGTCTCAATTTCGGTTTTTTCCTCCGATGTGTTTATAGATTCTACAGTTTTGTTGTTGATGCTTACCGTTGTGGTAGAATCTAAGTTATTTATCTTGGAATCCAAACTTTTATAAGCGCCGTTAGACTCTATATTAATAGTTCTACTCTCAAAATTGAATATTTTTGGTTTTTCTTCTATTATTTTTGGGGAAGTAGTAAGAACAATGTTATTAACAGGTTTTGCATCTACTTTATTTAAATGAATGTTTAGAAACTCGGGGATATGTGTATCTTCTTTTATTTGAATTTTTTTAGGTGAATCTTGTTCAATCCTTTTGTCATCGATTGTGTCAACAGTAGAACTTTTTGTACTTCCGATGCTTACTACAGCTACATGACTAGTGTCTGCTTTGCTTACAGACGATTTTTCTGTTGTTTCTGTACATTTTTTAATAGTAATATTCACTGTTTCTTCAATCGGTTTTTCTATGTTTTTAATGCTATCTAACGAAGCTGATTTCGTAATTTGTTTGCTATCGATAATGTCTTTTGCTTTTATTTCTATGGATGGTTTTTCGAGCGAGTAACTTGAAGTCGCACTTTTAGTAGACTTAAAGCTATGTGATTTTATCACTGTTTTTCTCGTGGAGTTTTCTAGAGAAACATCCGTGAATGATTTGTAGTCACCGCCATCAGTTTCTTTTTGATGTGAAAGCACCTTCTGTTGCAAAGACGATAACCCAGCTATTTTAACTTTAGTTTTGTTGTTCTCTAATTTAGATTCCCGGTTATACTCGGACGATTTTGTGTAGTACATGCGTTCTGTTCGAGGGGGCGATTTAGGGGGAGAATTGGAAAGAAGCTCACTTGGTGTTTTATGAACGGAATCGAATATTTGAAGGGATGCTTTTGGGCTACTTAATTTTGTTGGAGATTTTTGTTCTTTATCAGCCTGCACCGCCTCACTTGTTTCTTCGTTTGGTGGAAAATCTATAGTGGAAGTAATGTCTAAAGGTTCGATTCTCTGCCTTGCGGACGGGCCTGATCTTATTAGAGCGTTCGGCCTTATTGCTAAATTTGAATCAATATTTATAGTTCTGCGTTCACCGAAATTTGTGGTTGAGATGTACTGGCGGGTAGTTGCAGTACTCGCGTCTGTAGTTTGTTTCAGAGAAGTAACGGTAACGTTATGAGTATTGCTTGTTGTTTCTTCGTGTTTGTTTTTCTTCTTTTTACCGCTTTTTCTAGGAAACAATCGGCCAAAGAACGACTGCTCTGATTTTTTGTCTTCTTTATCTTCTTCTTCCTCCAGGGTGTCTTGGGATTTACTGCCTGCATTTGACCTACTTCTGCTGAGCTTATTGGTGTCGGATGTGGGAGGAACTAGACCGGGAGGTAAAGATGAGCATTTTAGTTTGCTTTCCATTTGCATTTCTGAGTTGTACATGCTCGAACTCATGTAAAGCTCTGTTATGGTCTCTGTAAGATAAAAGCCATGCTCAGCAAGCAATTTTTACAATGGGTTTAAGTCAGATATTTACAAATTTTTAAGCGTGATGTTAGAATCTTTTAAGCTGTTCAGAGTTAAATTTAGAGTAGTCAAACACTAAATTCTATAAGATTCTTTTTAATTAATTGTTTTATGCATTTAAATTAAAATGAAAAATGTACATGCAATGTCACTGCTGATTTATTGAAAATTTTTGGAATTTTTCCCTAAATTTGAAGCATAAATAACAAAATTTTAGATATTGCAGGTACAGTTTTCAATTTTTTTTGTAGGTAAAAAATAAATTATGTCAACCTTTTGTTGATGTCATTTGAGGAGTCGTGCTTCGCAGCGATAGGTCTTCATTGACTTCGGGTGTAGTAGGAAGAGCAGTGACGTTGATCTGTTGGCCTCTTTTTCTTCTTGGGGCACCGTGAGTTCTCTTTGGTTTAATGGAAACTCTGTGATGTGCAGCACTGTGATTTAGAGGGAATGATTCAGGAACTAAATCTAGCTCGTCTAAAATAGAACAAGTTTTAGAAATTTAGTCAATTAGGCACTAACAATTTAATCGTACCAGTATCTACTATTCTCCGATCATATAAGGACAATTTTGACGAATGTCTTGAATGTTGTTCGATGGAATCCTTAAAATATTTAAAGATGTTGAGAGAATTTGTTATTAAGATAGAAAAATATGTTGAATATATAATTGAAATAAAAGTAATACTTTACCTCATCCATATCAGAACTCTCCATGCTAAGTAGCGAGCCATCGCTGCAAGTGCTATGTGATTTTGTCGGAAGATCCTGAAAATATTTACATGGTGACAAATATCAAAGCTAAGCAACAAACATCAAATATAAGTACGTATATAACATTATACCTGTAGAACATTCCATATCCCT
>JAUIMW010002493.1:0-10639 GCA_033557785.1 Enochrus cinctus | reverse complement strand
ATTCAAGTTGAACACGAAACGCCAGAAGAGGTTGTAACAACTTTAATAGAGTTTTTATGGCTAGCACGATATAGTTATTTTTGGTGAATCTTGTTTAATAGAAGACAAAAAGTCCGAAAAGATTAAGGTCTTAAGTGTTGAATTCTTCCCAACATATTTTATAGCATGATAAATGATTTGGCTGAAAAAATTCAAGGGACAATCCGCCCAACATCTGAACTTCATCATTGAGGAAATACACTCCAATACCAACTGAGTTATCAGTGGTAGACTTTGAAGCCTCAATAAACAAAGTTTTAAATTCAAGAAAGTCCTCAAAAATTCTCTCTTTGAGTATGTTATTGTTCGTAGATGAAGTTTTTTCCATGTTCAGGTTATCTATCAATGATTATCCATTAGTATCCGTCAATTATAAATGCCAGTTCATTAGAAAACATGAAAAATTTTCTAAAGTCTGCAATAAATCTCTGATAAATGATTAAGGAATAGAACGACGACAATATAACTTGAATGTCTTCTAGGGTTATGACAAGATTATTCAACAAAATCATTTTTACATAGAAACTTCGCGGAAAGGAAGAGTCCATGATAATAAAAGGTGTCTCTGAAAGCCTTACCTTGCAGTTAGTTGACTTCATGTATCCCATAACTATTCCAAAAGCCGTATTTTGCATCTGGTCCTGTTTTTTCCAGAGATATTCAGGTAAGGGGCATATAATGATAATAGAGTAATTTCTATTAGACCTAACTAGGCCAATGTATTGCAGAAGAAGATACTCATAATTCACACCCCATGATAGTTCGGCTAAAGCATTTTTAAATAATTAGTTCATTGAAATAAATATCATCAATTTGGCGACGACGCATGAGAGCTGACGATTTGTAAGCATTGAGAGACAAGCCCAAAGATTCCAACGATGTCTTCAATCTTCTCGTGCAATATTCACCCCTCACTAATAGATCAATGTCATCAGTATATTGAACTATCATATTTAAGCTACTGAGTACGTTTTTAAGAGAATTGACTTAAATATTCCCTTAGAAACTTCTTTCTCTGATGTACTTTTTTAATTGCTTTGAGAAATGAGTGTCCTCCAGTCTGAAAAATTCAATCAAATTGGCTAAATCAGAAGAACATTGCCAATGACACTATTTCCAAAATTCGGACTAGTTAAGAGTGTAGGCAAGCCTTTGTTCAGAATATAAACGTCAAGACCTTGTAAGGGTTGCAAAATTACGATTTGCAGAAGAAGGTTCCAATAAAGGTGATTGGTGTTTAATTCCTCCGTATTCTTCGTTCGTGTCTTGTCTAAACTTGTTATAATTTTTCATCTTAAAATGAAAGTTGGGGTGTAAGTGCGTCTCCGCAAAATATGACTTCAGTATTATGATTTTTTATCATATTTATCAATTCAAAACAATTAGAGATTAAAATCTGGAATTCCAGAATAATATCTGCATTGAAATAAATAAAAAAAGAAAAAAACAAATTAGTAATTTTCTAGTTCCTCAAGAGAGGAGTAAGAAACGCTACTACACACATTTCAGTATTAAAAGTGTTGCATTGAAGGCTCTATTATGGAGTTAACCAAGTGCTGCATGTTCGCAATAGCATTTTCCAACTCTACCAATAGATTAGTAATAATATTGATTCCAAAAGCACTTTGCATTGGAGACAATTAAAATTTATTCACTCTTCCCCGGCCAGTTAGAAGAAACTATGTTACTTTTTTTATATTGATGATTCTCTATTTTTTTAATGAATTAAACTGTTCTTGTAATTATTTTTTATTAACAGAGTGTAAGTCGACTTTTTGCATTAAAGATAAATGTATATGATAACTATACACACATTTTTGAAAAAATACGATACATCTATAACAAACCCCCTTTTTCAAAAAAACAAAATTTATTTGAGATAAAATTTATTCACTATGAGGAGAGAGAAACTAGTAAATTTGTGGTTCTCTGTTATATTGTCTCCTATTCATATTTTCAAACAATCATATTAAATCAAATTATTCTTAAATTTCAGGCTGCACCTAATGTGGTGTCCAATGAACAAAGGCGGGCTGCTGAAGAAATCTTCCTCAATTTTCGTAAAACAAAGAGTCCTTACACGCTATGCCGGACTATCCTAGAAAACGCCCAAGTACATTACGTGCTATTCGAGGCAGCCGATCTCCTCAAAAATGCTCTCATT
Organism: Enochrus cinctus; assembly: GCA_033557785.1. Classification (NCBI taxonomy): domain Eukaryota; kingdom Metazoa; phylum Arthropoda; class Insecta; order Coleoptera; family Hydrophilidae; genus Enochrus; species Enochrus cinctus. The sequence continues at coordinate 8,436 of JAUIMW010002493.1, read as the reverse complement.
AGAGAATGGACATTTTTACAAGAATCCGACATTGTTTCTTTAAGACAGTACCTAATGCACTACATCACCAGTCGTGAATTACCACCTTACGTTCAAGAACGCTTATTGCAAGTCATTGCTATAATGGTTAAGAGAGCAAGCATTGAAGATTTAGGCAGAGAGAGATCAAATATTTTAAATGAAGTTGAAAATTTAATATTAAATGCAGAATATGGAAAAGTAAGTATTAATTTTTTGTTATACTACATACTAATTCTTTTATTTTGTGTTACTTTTTAGCAAATGTTGGGCTGCAAAATTATCAATAACATGATGCAAGAATATGCCACCACAGTCAAATCTACTGATGTTGGGCTACCTTGGGAATTACATTTTAAAGCTAAAAAGCAGTTTGAAACTACAGATTTGAAAAGGATATTTCAATTTTGTATTCAGTTATTATCTGAGATAGTAAAAAGTGATTCACCTTATCCTCCAAGAATTTTAAATTTAGTCCAACAGCTGCTTTCTATTGTTGAAGATATTCTAACATGGGGATACATTTCTCCAATGCTACCAAAAAGGATTATAGGTGTTTACGAAGCTGTTTATCAAGCTGATCAAGCGCCAGCTTTAAGACTAAGTGCTAATTGGAGGGATGTTATGTTTAATCCTCAATTATTACCTCTTATGTTTCAAGTATATTGGAAAGTTAGGGACGAAGATAAATTAGCTTGCCATGCTTTAACCTGTTTGGTACAGTTAGCCAGCTTGAATGGTGGAATTATAAATACAGACGAAGTCAAGCTTCAGTATTTAAACAATTATATGGAAAACTTTCTTAAATTAATAAGCAAGTAAGTCATTTTGCAACTAGTTATTTAAAAACCGTTCTGATTATCTATTTTTTATTTTAGTATCACGGTACGTAGCAAAGAATCATATTACATATCTAATATTGTAAGGAAGCTGCAACTATTTTTTGCTCACGATATCATAAAATTACCAAATCCCCTACAAGAATCCTATATTGATGAAATAACTAGATTGACCTGTATGTTCATTACAAAAGGAACAGAAGAAGAATCTGTAAGTATTCACACAATATAAATTGTATCTTTTAAAATGTTCAAAAAAAATTTATTACGAATATAATTTTGCAGGAGGATTCTGAACAAAACTACATGTTAGCTTTTGATAATATGCTTGAAGCATGGACAACAATCATACAAGAATTTACAGAATCATCAGAGTTAATTCTTTTTAAATCAGCAACTTCCATTTTTGACACTTATTTTTATACTCATTTAGGAAAACCAGATGGTGTTAGAAGTGAAAGTAAAGACGATGAGGAAGAAATAGAAGATAATGAAGACAACGATAGGATAAAATATAAAGAACAGTTGCAAACAATAGGGATATTTGGCAGAATAGTGCCAGAACATTCACTTTCTGTAGTACATAGAATTCTCGAAGACAGAACAAATAAATTACGCGAGAGGTTATCTCATATGCAAAATTTCGCGATGACTGTAAACGATTCTCTAATTCTAGATAATTTATTTGAAGACCTTCACTGGACTATTTTAATAGCAGGACATACACTTTGTATGGAAAGTGATGGAGAAACTCCCCTTATTCCGACTGAAATGATGCAACATTCAATTAAACAAAACACTAAAGATAGAAAAACAGATTTAGAGTCGACGTTAAAAATAATGGCTAGTGTTCAACAGCACGGTGTCACATTGGAATGTGAGAGCAAATGTGATGATATCATTAGGATATTCTGTGATATTTTAAAAATTAGCTCTGTAGAAATATTAGCAGCTGAAGTCAAATTAGGACATTTCATGAGTCCGGAATTGACTTGCTCTGTCATGTGGTTTTTGAAGCGATTTTGTCTTGCCTACTTATTACCAAATGAAGTGTTGTATCAGGAGGTAAGTCTATTTATTACAAATTTAATAATTTCGAGATTTTTGTTTTCTATATTTTAGATTAGTCCTACGTTGGTTGGTGCTTTAGGAAAAGATACGGAAGGTGCTACGTTTATCATTAATTTTGTTTTGGCGAAAATACAATCAAACATTTGTCACTTTCATTCAGAACCAATTTTGCTGCAAGACACAGTCGATTTATTTGCGGATATTGTTTGCGTAAAACAAAAGTAAGTATTATTATTTTAGTCTAAATTGAAAATAAATAAATACTTTTTTTCAGGTCTGCTTATATAGTTAAGACAGAGGGTTTATGGAATTTGGTACAATTACAAGAAAAATTACAAGCTGGAATGCTTCCTCAAAATATAAGAAGAGGCCTTTATAAAGGGTTTGTGCTAGCAGGGAACTCATTACAAGACTCCGAAGCTCTGGAATACTTTGAACGTATATTGAAACCTGTAGAAACAAGGTTTAAAATGTTAGTGTGTCAAGAAAACTTTGCAAGAATGTACAGAGATGAAGCCATGCAAAAAGAAATGACTGATATATTAGAGTGTTTAATTGGGGTTGCTATGGGTGCACAAATGACAACAGTACAAACGCTTTTTAACTTTTTAGTTCCTATTTTATCGGAACTTCCTAATGTATTAAATGTTTACCATAATTACGATATTATTGTGCAGCACATTTTAGATTTATTCGGACAGTGTGCAAGACACATGTTGTGTTATTTAACTCAATTAGATACTAAAAGGATGTACGAATGTACCTTAGCTGTTGTTCAGATGTATGCCAAGTGTAATCAAAGTCGATTTAGTGCAGAAGCATTTTCAGAAGAAAGCAAGTACGATGATTTAGTCTTAGTTATAGAAATGTTGACTTATATATTATCTAAAGACTGCTTAGATCTGTGCCCAGTTTTAGAAGCTGAAGAATCGACTGTGACAGCAGCTGATGTATCTTTATTTGGACTTAATTTTATAATGCCATTGATGACATTAGAATTACTTAAGTATCCAAATTTGTGTCATTTATACTATCGGCTGTTAGTTTTGATAAACGACATTTATCCAGAAAAAATTTGCAATTTACAAGAGCCCTTGTTGCAACAACTACTAAGCTCCATAGAAGTAGGTTTAACACAATTTAGTTCAGAAATAGTACAATCTTGTTTGGACTTCCTGCAAGGCATGGCAACTTACTTGTACAGACATTCAAAACAAAACACTCCAATTTTTAATATGCTGAAGCAATTTTTGAAGATGTTGATGAATTTAACGCTTTCCCATCAAATAAATTCGGATGTAATGACGACAGCTAGTACAACGATTTACTCATTAATATGCTGTTACCCAGAAGAGTACAAATCCTTAGTGGAAGTACTAATTCAATCTCAAAGTGATCCTTTAATAGCTGATAGGTTATCTCAAGCATTTAACTCTTTAACTCAAAATGTGCCTTTAACATGTGAGAGACTTCCAAAACTAAAGTTTAGGGACACCTTCGATAAGTTTATAGCCAACGTCCATGGCTTTTTACTTGTTAAATAAATAAGTACTTTTAATTATTTATATATAGAGTATATATTATTTCCTTGTGAAGTGTTTTATAATAATAACAGATTTATAATAAATAATATACTTTTTTTTAGTTTAACCTTTGAGTAATTTATGATGTGAGTATGTGGATCTTTTTTTTAATGTACATAGTTCCATAGTTGTAAACCTACTGATGCACCAAAGCTAGTCTCGTGCCTAGATGGAAATGTATACATATAGTAGTAGTACGTCTGATTGAGTTTATAATCATTTTATTTAACATTTCTGGGCAATTTTCATGATGACAAAAATTTGTTTGGCTGTTCAGCATGTTATTTTGTTGAAGTACATTCTTATCCTCTAGAATGCCAATATATTGTGGGAGCTTGTTGCAGTTTTATTGCGATTGCGTTGTGCTGCGCCTTTTTGACTCTATGGTATGAAATTAATAAATTTGGACCTCTCCCGGTGTTGTAACTGTGGTAGTCTGTGTTTTTGGGAACTCGTCCAGTAAAGTGTAAATACAGAAGTAATGTTAGTATAATTATGTATGGTAGTCTGCAAATAATCAAGTGAGATCTGCACTAATGTTATCAGAAAGATGGTGAGTTCTAGGACTTAACCCTTTAGCACTGCTATTGTGACTTTCCACCAATTCGACAAATGCCACTACCAGAAAACGTCCTACTCTCAGACAAACCAACACATGATATAATAATTCATGCACGCCCAGCTTCTAAAGTCTCTGTAGTAAGTTTTGGTGGTTTACAGAGTCGAATGCTTTGCTCATATCGCACAAGGCTAAGCATATTGTTTTTTATCAAAGGCTTTGTAGATTTTTTTTCTCTTTTCTACCTTGGTCAGTTCTGCAGTTGTAGATTTTTGGAGCGATAACAGACTCATTTATAAGGAAACTTGTCGGTTTTCTCTTGGAAGCAATCTCAAAGACCTTGGAGATGGCAGGCAGAATGGAAATGGGTCTGTAGTTTATTTGCTAGCTTGTGTTTCCTTTTTTATGGATAGGGATTATTTTTGCTTTTTTTAGACGACTAGGGAAATGACTATCATTTATGGACTTGTTTATTGTGCATGTCAGTGGTATTGTGATGTTTTCTCGTACTTTTTTCAAGATAGCTGATAATCTATAGATATTGTATGCAAATTGTTGTCGATGTTGTTTTTTGTTTCTTCTTTCCAGTTTCTTGTTGAATTAATTTTCAAGTGGCTGTTTGTTTATTTACTCCCTTTTTTATTATATGTCTCGATAAGCATTTTTCTTAAGTTGGTAGTTGTTTTTTAGTTCATCTGCAGATAATCAAAACTTTTTGTAACTGGTGATGATTGTGTATATTGCTTCTAATCCATTTTCCATTTTGTTTAGATTCTCAGAGTTACTCCTAATGCTTGTCGTTTTACTACTGGATCCAACACTTTTCTCAGGGAAAGCTTGAGTGAAAGTGTCGTGTCAGTTACGTAAAATAATTTGTAGGATTGTTTTGCCTCAAAATTGTCATTGTTTACTATTTCCAGTTGAATCTAGAGATTGAATGTGTTTGTTTTTTTTTTCAGAGTATAACCCTTTTTTAATATAATTATGTTTTGTTCCAGTTTTTGGTAGGTATATGTTCAAAATCTGGCCTAAATTTGAAGTAGTGGTCTAATACTGTGGAACTATATCAACGAAGATATTATACATTTCTTTGTATCGGTGGTAATTCTTGAAGCTTGGCACAGTGGAGATTTTCCTAAGCTATCAAATCCAGGAGTTCATCAAGGATTGAACTCCCTTGTAGCACTTCAATGTTGTAGTCTTTTGTCAACAGAATCCTGCTTGTTGGATAATCCCTTTTTATTTGCTGATAAGATTTGTTATGTTATTTATAAAGATTTCCTTCATATCGTAGCCTGTGTCACTATCATGTTAGTTTTTGAAAGGATTACTCCACATTTCTCTATTTGTTTTTTAGAGAAAAAAATTTTCTTTTGGCTTTGTTTTTATATTTTCTTTTACTAGTATTAATACCCACAATGTATGAAGGATCTCTTGCTCCTACTCTGTATTCTGGTACATCTGGTCATTATTACAAGATTAAAATCTGTTATTTTTATTAATTTATGAATTCTGTTAGTGAGTGATTGCATATTTGGGTTCAGAATGTAGCATTGAGTTTCACGAGGAAGGGTATCATCTTACTACAATGCCTTTTGGCCATGTAAGTGGGTTTATTAGCAAGTCCAAGAGATAGAAATTAGTTCCTAGTCGGAAAGTTCTTCTTCCTCTTGTTTGTAGCTCTATGACTTCTTACAACTTTTACTTTGGTTCGAGTAAATCCTTTCTGTACTCACTGCGCCTACAAAATTGTCTAGGTATACCCATGCCCATGTAAGTAAATTCAATTTCAAGTAATGTTGTCGTCAAAGCTCGCATCTTCACTGTTTGCTACTTCATACTACATTGTTTCTCTTAGTTAAAATGTTTGTAATTGTAGTGTACTAATCTGCTACTTTACTAAACATTTAAAATGCAGGACATTTTTGTTCAACATTCAAATTAAAATATTACTGAATTCGTGGGCAGCAAAAAAATATTTTCAGATGTAGTTCATGAACCCCCAGCTAGGCAGTGCCGAACTATATTATATGCTTCAAAATATCTTATTACACATTTAAAAAAAAATCTATTAAGTTAAATATGATAAAAACTAATTACAGTATAAATAAGGGTTTTAAATAATAAGTTATATTTGTTTGTGACAAAAAATAAGAGGTATGTGTTTTTAAGATTTTATCTGTCACTATCAATTGTTCTTCCATGCTAAGTATTGGGTTGAGTACAAAAATAATAAAACTAGAGAGATAGCAGAGATGATCAGTGTATCTCAAAAAACCTTGGCGAATAATTAGCGTAAATTAGGATACGTCTTTATTACGATATGGGCGCCACACGAATTGAGTGAACGAAACATAATGGATCGAATCTCTATCTGCGATTCACTGCTCAAACGCAATAATGTAGTTCCATTTTTAATCTGCTTGATAACGGGTGATGGAAAGTCAATAGTTTATGATAATGAAAAGTGTAAAAGATCGTATGGAAAACCAGATGAGCCCCACGCAAATCATACCAAAGCAAAATATTTATGCTCAACAATTTATGCTTTGCATATGGTGGGATTTTAAAGGTGTTGTTTATTATGAGCTTTTACCGCAAAATCAAACAATTAATTCGTAGAGATACTGTGTTTAACTTGAATGCTTGAAAGCAGCCATTGATGAAAAACCTATTCACCTCATTTGGCACCATCCGATTTCCTTTTATTTAGATCTCTTCAAAGTTTGTTAAATAGAAAAAAAATTGTTTCTTTGGATGCCTGCAAAACGCACCTTGAGCAGTTCTTCTCTTAGATTTTGAAATTATCTGAGAAATGGCAAAAGATCATTAATCAAAATGGTGCCTATATCATTTAGAAATAAAAATTAGGTCTTTAAATTTTACCTAAAAATATGAAATTACTTTTTACTCAATCCAACAGTACAATAAGAACTAACATGTCAGTTAACTATTGAATGACTACCGCACTACTCTTGGTAATTACTTACATAAGCACTAGCCAATTGCAATGTAGGTTCAATATTGGGTTGACCATAGGTTAAATGTTAGCAGTTTGCAAATAGGTTTCTTCGATATAATTCATATGATTGTCTTTCAAGTGTCCCAAAAAATAAAAAAATTTCTGTAATTATAGAATTTAGTTCATTCTGATTTAGGTAGTTTACAATTATTCTAGCTTCTACGTGAAGTTTTCTGATATTTAAATATCTTTCATGATTTTTCAAGGTAAAACAACTCTGTTTTTAATAGACAATAAAATAAAGGCTATTATTTGAACATTTTTGAAAGAAGACTATTTTAAATTCATTTAACTAAATAACCCAGTTCACTAACATAATTTTTTATCATATAAAAAAATGAAATAAAAAAACTTCTAAAAATGATAAAATATATTTTAAACATAATTATATACAATAAAATAACAAATTTAGAATACTTACTTAAAATTAGAAAAAAAATTTTGTTATTCGATATTTTAAGTAATTATTTTTAGAATATGTCTCTTATCCTTAATAATCTCATGATGTAACTGCTTCGTAATAACTAAATTAAGTAAAAATTAGAAGAATTAACTTTAAAAATCATTACGGTTTTAATATGAAAATATATTTTTTCATTATATATATTCATATCATAAATAACAACATTTAAATATATATATACACTGGTAGCTGTATAATATTTCCTTTATTTACAAATTTGTTAAATAATAAATTAATGGCTGGTAATTTATTATTTCTGATAAACTCTTTTTTTAAGAAAGAACATAATCTGATAAAAAAGACATTATTAAAAAAATGAGTGCATAAAAATTATTTTAGTACCTACAACTCTATATATATTTTAAGAAACTAATAAAATACTATTCCTCACACAATTGTCTAAATAACTTGAGAGGTCCTTTTTCAATAGGTTAAAAAAACAATATTGGATTGTATTAAAATATATAAAATAATTAATCTAAAATAATAGTCCATTTGTGCTTATCATGATACTATTATTGTCTAATACCGAATTTTCACTTTTTGCTAGTGGCAATGTTCAGTAACGTCCACCACAACAGATTTCTTCCAACCAAATAGGAAATAGCCCACTGCGGCACCTGCTACCACTGCTATGCACAGCCAAACATTGTACGTCATGAAGATCAACATGAGGAAGTAAGAGAGGACCATTTGTATAATATGTAGGAACGTTTGATAGAAGTGCATGATACTTAACATTGTCGGTCTGAAACAAAACATTTAATTGAAAAACATTGTCAAAATTTAATTGAGACCATGAAATTTATACATGTCTACTACATAAATACACAACTTTGACAATTATTCTAAGTTGTATACATAAAAAAGAATTTGGTTTT